>JAEVFN010000003.1:4064814-4283467 GCA_030449075.1 Murraya paniculata
TGAGAATGGGTATTTTTTATTTTCGTTTCTCTCGAATGAATGAATAAATAAATAAATAAATATTGCTGTAAATTAATAATTCAATTTTCAGGCGAGAAATTATCTAGCTCGTCTTTGTTTTGTTGTATGTAGGGAGTGATACTAAGTACTCAAATTAAGTCAAATCAAAGGGCCTAAAGATGATTCCGTGGTTCACATCTTCTGAAAAAAATAAACAAATAAATACAAATAAATAAAGCGCAGCCAAAGGCAATATAATGGCAATATGGAAGTACCTGCAAAAAGAAATGGCAAAATCCAAACTTCAACATTATTTAAACCCATAGTCCCCCACTCACTCATCGCTCTCTCATCAAACTCTGGATCTTGATTAAGTCTTAATTTCTCTCAGATGAGAACCAAAAAAACTCTCAAAACCACCTTAAGAAGCACAAGAACAAAACTACTGAGAAGAAGAAGAGCAGCTCATGCAATAAGTTCATGCTGCATAAGCCGAAGCAGAGGCAGAAGCAGCTTCATCAATAACAATGGTAAGGTTTCGGCAAAGCTGCAGGCTCTCAAAAACCTAATTCCCAGCAGCCATGTTAACAATGGTGATGATGGTAACGAGACAGTGAAAGCTGAGCAGTTGTTTCAAGAAACAGCTGATTATATCATCCTTTTGAGGACCCGAGTGCTCATTTTGCAGAGTTTGATTCAGTTTTGCGGATCTGCCACCAGCACGGAGGACCAAAACGATAATGTTCATGTATTATTATAGTAGCCCCTTCTGTTTATTTCCCTATATTAGCAATGAAAATTTTTATGAGATCAGTTTCTTTTTTCTTCTTAGCTTCTTCTTGTTCTATATTAAAAATTTCTTTATGCGCGGCTAAGGATTTGCCATTATAACCTTGTTTGGTGGGACAGAAAGAGCAGGAAAGTGGTAAGGAGATTTAACATTAATTATCTTGATGTCTTCTGCTTTTCTGATAATTTTCTTATTAAATGCATGTTTTCAGTTTTTGTCCTTGTTGGGTGACTCCATTTCTTGTTCTTGGTGAGAATGTGAAGAATCCCAGTATCTGCATTGGGATTTGAATTTGTTTTACAATTTATTTATTTTGGCTTGATTGAAGTTTTTTTTTGAGTGTGTATTAATTGTCATTTCGCATAAGCTTCTAAGTTTATTATTCTGTTTCAAAAAAATTACTATTACTATGTATGGAGCCGGCAGTTTAATACAGAAAAATAGATCTAAACTTTGTGCCAAAGAGAAAGAAGACATCAGGTGATCATGAATAGCAAAATTATAAGATTAATCAATTTTCCTCCTAGGACCACCTTTAGCTTTAGCTTTAGCCGAAGAGAATTCAATTACTCCTGGGGATGGGGTCATGTTGAAATCACGAGTTTTTCTATCTAACTTAATTATAACCTTGTATATTAATTGTAACGGTTGCTAATTTTTTTATTTACACTTCTCAAATTATTTATTATATTTTTTTTAATGTTGCGCTAGAAGGCACAAATTAAGCTACAGGCATAAAAAGTAATTTGAAAATTTTAACTAGAAATCAATGGTAACTAGCAAAAAAGCACTTGTGACCACTTATGATGATGAATGACACAATCTCATGAACCTTCTCGTAAAATCATTAATTCATTACACACACACACATATATATATATATATGTATGTATGTATGTATGTATGTTGTCCTATTTATGACTCAAACTTTCGCTGGCATGCAATGAAGTGGGTGACAGCCTTTTCACAGCCAACAGTCCCATGTCATACGCGTACGTGATACAATGCGACTGTATCAGAGCATGGAAGAGTGAGAGTGATTGATGACATGACTCTATTTCTTGCGATACTGGCATTCATTTGTTTGTTTGCTTGCTCGCAATTACACAGCAACCAGAGGAAAAAAGAAAAAAAGGTATTGTTCACATACCTCCCTGAGGTTTGAAGTATTTACCTTAGATGGTAAGTGTGGTTATATTCTCTCGTATCTCTCCTGTCGTTAAGTACAAATGCATGTATAACGTTAGTGTACGAGGGTAAATATGTAAAAGAGTATTTGAATTAAAAAAAAAAAAATTCAAAACTTACACTGAAAAAAAGCACTGAAAAGAAAACCATGTTAAATTAATTTATTAACCATCATGCAATAAAATGTTCTCCTTCGACCTTCATCAAACAAAAATTGAAGCTAAATTTTTCATTTTCACTTCTTTACACTCGACTTAGCCATGAATGAGATATGCTTGGGTGGTGGCAGAAGAGTGCCGACCAGTGAGTATTGACGGCAGCCGTGTTATATGACTGGTATTGCAATTCGAGCGAGATTAGTGTCCATTCAAATGTTCTATTTGTGATTGAGGTACTTTAACTTTTAAGTGAAAAAAAAATTATAATTATAAAATAAAAGTTAATAGTATGTACTAACGTAATTTTAAAATAATAATTTTGACCAAATTATTAAAGATATAATAGATTTTTCATCGTACAAGTGAAAAATTATATCAATAAAACTTTCGAGTTATAACAGTTAGTGTTTATTAAATACTTAAATATTGTAACTTTTGCCCAATCTCAATCCTAAAGAGAACTAAAACCTTAGGGTGCATCGAACTAAAACCTTAGCTTTGATTTTCTTCATTTTCTTAACTGTGTTATCGGATTTGGTGGTTATGGATTTGGTGGTGGTGATGATATAGTGAATATTTACTCATCCTGCCATGAGCATCATGTGACAAAAGCCAAAATTTTGGAAGCTTTTGCCTCCCTTTCTTTCACATTTATGAAATGATTTTCTTCTCAATTTTTATTTGTTGATTTTATTTACAAATTAATTAGTATCCCAAATTGTGGCCGCATGCATATTAAAACGGTAGGAAATTCTTTCTTTTTTCCTTCTTTTAAATATATAAAAGATGCTGTTGTTTACTTTTTTTAAAGAAAAAAAAAACATACAAAAGCTTATCGACAGATTACTAAATAACATTTGAGATATTCTCTAACGGGAGAGATTCTGAAATTCCTCCGTTGTACTACATTGACATAATATATGTGTGACAATTGCGTATTTAGAATAGTATATTTAAAAATAAATAAATAAAAATTGAGGGTTTGTTAAAGGTCGATGAAGCAGAAGATTATAAAGTGGTTATTATAATTTTTTCATTCATGATATTTGTTTAAAGGGTATTGAGAAAGAAAAAAAAGTTGCATGTGTGATAAATCTATCACAAACAAAAATAAAAAAAAATAAAAATAAAGTATGTAATTCAACTTTTAACTGTTAAAAGTTATTCGATATACTGCCGGTTTGCGTTTGTATTGGACAAGCTGAAACCGGAGTTGTTAAACAGAAAACGGAATTGATCATGATACACCATGGGAGGCTTTTAAATTATGTTATTAATTAGTTGGGCACGTCCCCACATTATAAGATTCAAATTTGACGCTACGAAGCAGTTGACAGGTGCTAAGCGGCAATGTATAGCATCAAATTAATTTGTATTTTATAGCGGACAAACGTGTACCGTGTACGCTTGGGTATTCTCATTAATTGTGAAATAATTGAGAACCTTCTGCTGCGGCGGCCGCCCCACCATCTGCCCACGAGTGCCAACTCCGTCTTCGGCCATGCATCATCGTTTGAATTATCGGTCATTTCTGGCCTCGCCAACCCAAAAAAACGGTCTGGTGGTGAGTTGAAGGCCCAATGCTAACTCCTGGAACTGCCGAAAGCAATATAAATGACTGAATTCGGTTGCTGTTGGTCAAACCATTTCAAACAAGTGTGAGTCTTCTGGCCAGAAGAATCCCGCAGAATTTCCCGGCCTACTGCTTGCCAAAAGTTGTCCTCGTGAAACAGCTGGAATTAAGGCCAATGCTCCGGGCTCAAGGTCATATTTTGATTTACAGAGCATCCCATCTGCCTCCTTTACATCATCATTGTTTCAATGATGCCATTATCAAGAAGCTTTGGAATGCTGAATGACAAGGGCAGTTAGTCCAAATTGCAGCTCGCCGAATTTTGATCTTCTCTGCTGCTGCCATAGCCCATCGGCAATGACGCAACTAATCTTCTCATCTTCTTGTCTGTTGATCTCTTCTATCAGCTCTTCCAGCTTCCTAGGCATGACTTTATAAATTGCATTAGTTAATTTACCCAATCATATCTGTCTTCTTCGGGTTCCATTCCATCCGGCACTGACACCAGCTTGATTTGATCCCCAATTGAATTTTTGTGGCCTAACGCATCGATAACCCTCTCGTGATTATTCTCTGTGTTGACAAATGTGATTCTGAAGCCTTGCTTAGTTAAGCATTGCAAAAGTTTCAGTAGTGGAAGTACATGGCCTTGTGCTGGAAAAGGTGAAGCTAGAGCATGTGGTCTTTGCATTTCTGTTTATAGTTTTTATTCCTTAGAGATTCAGCTAATTGAGTTCAATTTGATGCTACTTAAGTAGGAGTGACTGGAGGAATGGACCGAGGAGCCAATGCCTGACTTGGTGTCTTCTTGTGCCTTGATGCTTATTTGAAACTCAAGTGGGGAATCTAACATTGTTGTTTTCTTTCAGCTCAGTTCTTTTTTTTTTTTTGTTCTTTTGTTATTGACTTGATTTAATGGTTTCAGCTTACTCTTTCGTCTTTAAAATGCTCAGTAGGATTGCTTTGGGTTTGTCACTCTCTGTTGCTTTTCATGTTTGCTTTATACCTAATTTCATTCTCATGCAAGATTTTTCACTTTTGTCATGGAAAAATCTGCAATTGGCGTGAAGTTAAGCCAAACTGATGCATCCTATGCACAAGACTAGATGCCGGCCCTGAAATCAATTAATCATCAAACAATTAAAGGAAAATTTTGGCTTGTTGGTTTATCTTTTTCTGGCCTTGATGTTTCCAAGTAGGCAACTAGTAACCCGATCTTGGAGCACAAGACGTTTAGAATGATGTTTCCTTGACAATTTCTAAGAGTTTGTTGTTAGCAACATTTTCCATTCAGGAGCAGAAATGCACCTTTAAATACGAGAAATTCTAAAGTACTTCAATTTGTGACAATGAAAACCCTCTACAATTGGGACCTGGGTTGCGATTTTCGGCACTCCTCTGTCCTTTTATGTGTTAATAATGTAGGTTTTACTGGTATATCTTTCAAACTGCTGCAACTTATTTAGCAGAAATTAAACATAATACATACATACACACATACATACATATACACACACACACACATATATATATATATATATATATATATATATATAACACTTGGACACTCCTTAGTAAATCAAACAGTTTTGCTAGTAAGGATACTTGTTTGATACCTTATGCTGAAAAGAGAATTAAAAGCTATATATCTTTTTATTTTTCTGGTAATAATGTAATATATCTAGAGAAAATCTCATACAAATATTTGAGCGTATGTGCAGTAACTAAGATGTGATTTTTCTCAAACATTACTTGTTCTAATTCTAGTCAACTTGTACCAATGCCTAAGCTTTGATCCATTGAACGAAATTCTTGAAAGCCTTGTTAGACTGACCACCTTCTCCAACACTATTCAATGCAGTTTCTTTCAGGTCCAAAGCCCTTGTTTTAAAATTTTCATCCTCAAGCACTTGATCCACCTTCTTCATAATTTCTTCCCTCGTGATGATCTCATTTTCGTTTTTGTCAAACCTCAATCCCACCTTCCAAATATCGCAAATGTAGCTCTCATTCAGGAATTGGTCGGCAAAGTATGGCCAGCACAGGAAAGGCACCCCATTGCTCACACCTTCCATTGTGGAATTCCAGCCACAATGGCTCAAGAAACAAGCAATTGAAGGGTGAGAGAGAACCTTTTGCTGCGGCCCCCACCCCACCATCCGCCCACGAGTGGCTACTCGATCTTGAAAACCTTCTGGGTATGCATCATTTGCATCATTCGTAATATCTGGCCGCACAACCCATAAAAATGCCCTGTTGGTGAGTTCAAGGCCTGATGCCAACTCCTGGAACTGTTTTCTGTCGAAAACTGTGAAGCTGCCAAATGCAACATAAATCACTGAATTCTGTTGCTGTTGGTCAAGCCATTTCAAACAAGTCGAGTCTTCCGGCCAAAAGTATCCTGCTGAATTTCCTAGCCGGTTGCTGGACAAAAGTGGTCCTATGGGCAAAAATTCTGGAATCAGATCCAACGCTCCAGGCTCAAGGTCATAAGTTGAGTTGCAAATCAGGCGCTCTGCTTTCTTTATAGTTTCATTATTCTCTATCGTAAAATCAAAGATGATTTTCTGTGTATTAAAGTCCCCAATGCATGCCCACACTAACTTTGAGCTATGGATTGCAGCCATGGTTGGAGCCAATTGAATCATTTGTTTTTTCACTGGAGTTCCTACAAGAAGAGATAAAAACAATTATATATAACAATTTAAAATAAAAATATGAATGATTTAAATTTTTAGGCTCCTGCTGGCTGTTTGTATGGTCTCCCTGCCTAGGGAGAACGTACATAAGCATATGTTTCACAGAGACTTACCATTATCATCTACGATTCCATCATCCAGCAACTTTTGGACACTAAAAGATAAAGCCAGTAGGCCTGCCGCTGCGGGCCAAAAGGCAGCCCTCCGAAGTTTCATCTTCTCTGCTACTTCCATCACCCACCCCATACTCCCATCAGCAACCACACAGGTGATCTTCTCATTTTCTAGTCTGTTGATATTTTCTATGAGCTCTTCCAGCTTCCTAGGCATGACTCGAACCATTGCTTTGGTTAACATACCAAGATCATTTCTGTTGCCTTCGGGTTCCATTCCATCAGGTATAGATACCAGCTTGATTTGATCTCCAATGTAATTGTTTTGGCCTAATGCATTCACGACCCGCTTGTGATTATAGTCTGTGTTGACAAATGTGACTCTGACGCCATGCTTAACTAAGCATTGTGAAATCTCCAGCAATGGAATTACATGGCCTTGTGCTGGATAAGGGAAAGCTAAAACATGTGGTCGTCTGTACATTTCTGTTTATGGTTTTTATTCCTACTATTATTCAGCTGTTAAGTCCAGCTAATTGCAGTTTCTGGGTTCTACTTCCTGTTACTTTAGTATGGAGGAGGTGGGGGAGGAACACAATATATATACTGATGAGAATCGGACGCAATGCTAGCTAGATTTGTTGTCTCGTTCTTTTGTTATGGTTTAATTTACAGTTTTACCTTTCATGATGCTATAAAGTAAATGTTGCTTCGGTTTCATCGCTTGCTATTATTGCTTTTCATGTTTGTTCCATGTCCAATGTCGTTGCGTGCAAGAACAAGGTCGAGCATCTAGAACTCAGCTTGTAGCGGTTAAATGTTGATTTTTCTTCTTAGTTAGGCAATGTGAAAATCTGCGTTGATAAGATTAGGTTTAAACCTACGGAACAATCATGCTTATAAATATATATCAGGAAATTAGCGTGATGCCTTGGAGTGAAATAAATTTCGTAAACCGTTAGATAAAACAAAGTTTTGGTTTATTTGGTTCACAAATATGACAGTAACAATTTCACAATGGTGAGATTTCTAAACGTGCCTTGTAATTTTATCATATCTGTAATCTTCATCCGAGAAGAAAATCTGCAGAGTGAATGATTCATGCTCATGCATGAAAGAATTTGATCAATGAAGCTAATATTAAGGTGAAGGGGTTGAGCCCGAGAGTTGTCGGGTTAATTGCATGAATAATTCACTTGGAAGGAAAAAGCGCCTCGGGGAATTCAACAAAGCATTGGGTATATTATGCCGCCATCGGTCGATCGCCCATATGCGCCGTTACCCATTCTCTGACACTAGTCAGAGCTTTTTTCCTTGATAAGATTAGATTTAACCCTGCTGATGGATCCTATGTAGAAATTTGATATACTCCCTCGAAATGAACTAATTTCTTGTTCTCTTCCTGCTAGTTAATTGCAGACGGTCAGACAGAGACAGATGTTTCTTTTTTCTCTTGTTGCCATGTCCTTCAAACTGCTCTTCTTTACATATAAGATCTGCCGGCACTCGGCTCTCCTGGTTACTAAAATAATTTTGGTGAATGTCAGTTTATTCTGCTTTTACTGGACCATATGCAAGGCTAGGTCCGTCCAGAAATCTATGTATTCGAAGTTTGCCACGTTCAATGTGAGGCTATAGTCTACAGCATATTGATCTTCACCGATTGAACTTGTTGGGTCGAGTGATTTATTTATTTTTTTTCTTTTACATACATAAAATTTTCCGCCCATATATAATTTACATTATTTGGAGTGTTGTTTATAAGTTTTATTTTCTAATTTTGATTTGAGCCCTTTGAAATTTTATTATTATTTACTGCAATATATATATATATATAGTTAGGTTATGGTGGAGTTGCTCCACAATGGATCATTGATAATTACTGTATAATTATAAAGATAAATATTAAATTTATACTTACTGCTATGATCTGACGATCATCACCAGTATTCTATGATAAAGTAACCCCACCATAATTATTGACATATATATATATATATATATATATATATATATATATATATATATATATAAAAAAGGAAGATGAACCGGCTTTAAAGATATTTTAATTTTTATATAATTAAATTAATGGATGAGTTTTATTAAAATTAAACATTTACGAAATTTTTAATATTTTCTTTCTCTTAATGGAATCCTCTCGAATCACTTCCTCTCTTACGTTAAATGTTTAAGTGGGGTCCACACTGAGATGGCAGCGACCGGCTCTTTTGAAATGTTAAAAACCCGCAACTTGCCAATAACTTGCTTGGCCTCGGTGAGTGCAACATGGGAGAGTAATGATGCTCGATTGAACTCCAGAAATTATTTCATCGGCTGGTCACTCTCTCAATTACTTTTATTCATGATGTATCCTTTTTTTTTTTTTTTCTATTTTAGCTTTCTACCTGTAATTCCTATCAAACTAAAATAAATTACACAAATTTAGAATATTTTATTGTTCTTTTCCTATTTCTTACTCATTGAATGTTTTTCTACTTCAAATTGTTTTCAAATTATAATTTAAAATATGTGTATTTAAGTTAATGATTGACATTTAAAAATTCATCACCGAGAGAACTTTTTAATTTTTGTGCAGAGTCACAGCAAAATTATAAAAAAAAAAAGAAAAACAGTAGAGTACGTCTACTTTGAATTTAACAATAAAAAAATAAATCAAAAGCTAGAAAAGTGCATTAAAAAAAAAAGGTATTTTATGAGGAGATGAGCCTCATAAAACCCTTTTATTATTATTATTTTTTTGAATTGAAATCACCTAAAAAACGAAAGACAAATTAATTCATTTTTTGTTTTAAATAAAATTTTAACTAAAGATTTAAATAAAAAAATATTACCCCCATTCCATTTCGGTGATATATTATTTATTTTGCTTTTATCACAACAGCTAGTTTACTATTAATTAGTCTGTAGTATCAGAACTTCGCATGCACAATCTAAAGACATTGTCTGTTGGCGCGGCATAGAGCACAAATTATCGGAAAATCACTATCGGTTCTGCTTACTAACAGGACAATAAAATTTCATGTTGTAATAATTAAGCCTATGTTTGTAGAATTTTGTCGGCAGCCTGCTAGAGCTTCTCACAAAGCGAGGAAAAGTACTCCTTGTATCATTATTATCATGCAATACTTGTAGCACGTGTTCAATAATAGTACGGTCTATTTATGTGCGTTATAAATAATGAGTAGGACTATATTATTCATAATTTAATGTATGGTTAACTAATATGGTGACTTAACCGTGCAAAAATTCTTCTTTGATTTTATGGTGAGAGGCATGGAAGCCACGAGAGCGGCAGATTTCTGGTTGTGCAACTCAACATACGAGGTGGAGGGCGGAGCAGTCAGTATGACTCCGGAGCTTCTTCCACTTTTGGCAAGCAACCGGTTTGGAAATTCAGCAGGATACTTTTTTCCAGGAGACTCAAAATGTGTGGAATGGCTAGACCAACAGCAAGCAAACTCAGTCATTTATGCTGCTTTCGGGAGCCACGCGGTAGTTGAGCAAACTCGGCTCCAAGAATTAGCATTGGGACGTGAAATCTGCAACAGAGCGTCCTTATGGGTGGTGAGCCCAGATATTACTGATGATGCATACCCTGAAGGATTTCGACAGAGAGTAGCCGCTCGAGGACAGATGTCAGTTGGTCTCCTCAGCAGAAGTCGCCCTTCCGTTTCCTGTTTTATGAGCCACTGCGGTTGGAATTCCACCACGGAAGGTGTGAGCAACGGCGTCCCTTTCCTGCGCTGGCCATTCTTTGCTGACCAATTCATGAACGTCACCTATATTTGTGATGTTCGGAAGGTGGCATTGAAGCTTGACAGAAGCCAAAGTGGTACCATCGGAAGAGAAGAAATTAAGAACAAGGTGGATCAAGTGCTCGGAGATCAAAATTTTAAGGCAAGGGCCTTGGAACTCAAAGGAAAAAGGCCTCAGTAGCGTAAGAGAAGGTGGTTCATCCAACAAGGCAACTCAGAATTTCGTTCAATTCATGAACGTCACCTACATGTATATGGTATGACCATAACGTCCACGTGGATTAGCCATTCTAACTTTTTTTTATTTTGTTTGGGTTTTGGCTGTGCAATTTCAAGTGAACTACACTTCTATGGGAATTTGCTTGGAGTGAGGTAAGACTATGTCGTTATGTGGTGGATTTTCATTTCTCATCATAATTGCTGTAATGAGGTATCTATTTGTTCTCATTTCTTATCATAATTGTGCCGGTGGATCTTCACAAAATGGGCCTCTCAGAACTGCCATTTTAATGGGTTCAAACTCTTCCAATGTCTTTGGGCTCTTCCTTTACAAGCAAACAATGGTCCCTCCAATGCATCTGAGAAGCAATTTGATTTATTTAATAAAAATTCAAAAACAAAAAAATTCACTTTACTTATTCTTCTATTAACAAAAAACAATAACATTACATATACAGACTACAGTAGTTCAGAGAAGACCAAGACATTGAAGAAAGGGAATAAAGTGCCACTTCAGAGTGCAGAAAGACAAAAGTGCTTTTTATCTACATAAATGAATTCATTAAAAAAAAATGCAATTTCTTTTGCGCGAAATTCATCAAATTAAGATCTAAACCGAGGTAAGGGAAGTCATTGACAAATCTTACAGATGCTAACAATATCAGATCCTAATCAATCAAGAATTGGTAAACAGTACCGTCAAAATTTTCGACTTCATAATCTCAAAGGTTGCTGCGAAGTTTCTTAACATCCGCTTCCTTAGCAAACCAATTGTGTAGCAGCCCTGTTGCACATAGATAAAAGATCTTTACATATAAACTTTGTTGATTGTGTTTTCAGCAACTTCAGCAGCCACTGACGCATCTTCAAGTGACTTTTTCTCAACAGAAAGCCAACTTATTATGTAAATAATTGCTTCCAAAACAGACTTAGGGCTCTCCTTATATCAAACCCATCAGCTCTTCCACAGCCATTATAAAACAAAACCTTCTCACAAACTCCCCAGCTTTTACAGCACCCATGACAACTTCAAGATATTTCTTTATCAACTCAACCTCTCTGTTAATCTTCTTCCCTTTAACTCCATTCAAAAGAAAAGGGAAAAAAAAAAAAAAGCAAACTCCTTCAGCATACTTTTTCTGCAGGCAATGAACAAGCAAGTAGCAAAGATTACATAGAGCTTTCGTCCTCTGCAAGAACAGTGCTCCTCAACAATCTTGTAAATCTCATTGACCCTGTTCTTGATTGTTGTAAGTTGTAACCAGATCTAGCCAACCAGCTATTCCAGCAACGTCTTCAAAACTCTTTCGCCTAAACATTGTTCCTTGTTATGCCACTTCTTTGAATGCAAAACATCAGCTGGAGCATCATTATTCTTCTGCTTAGCTATCACAGTTTCAAGGTTCCAATTACTTAGGAGAGGATTCGCAAGCGCTCCAACACGGTTAGGATCTCTATCACTGTTATCATCACCAAAGGTTCTCCATTCAGCATATTCATTGATGTTGCAGATTCAGTCACCTGATATACCAACACAACGTCGGTGTCTTTCTTGCACTCCAAGCAATAATCTGTCTTAATTGCTAACAAAAAAATGTGAAGCTTTCTTGCACTCCAAATTTCTTTGGGTTTCTATGTTGTTACGTTCTGAGGATTTTTTTTTTTTTATTTTCCTTTTTCTCCGTGGTTTAAGATTTTGATTGCAACAGCTAATTTTTATGTATGGATTCAAGATTTACATAATAGAATCTTTTGTGTATCAAACTGTCAAATGTACACGTGTCAAATATTTATTTGAGATGCATAGTCCATAACAAATCTGGAAACTTTTGTCCCAATTTCCGATCCAATAAGGAGATTATTATTTTTTTCCCTTTTCCTTGTAGTTTATAGTCTTGAGATTATACTTCTTTGTGTAGAACAAAAATACCTAAAATTATATATCCAAAGATGAGTGGCTTTGAGAAGAGGAAGGGACCTTAGTAGGACCACACAGCCAAACAATTAGTACCCAAAATCTGAAACTATCAAAATCAGAGAAGCCCTTCAATGAGGCTGACCTCACCAGGTGATTTTGTTGATCTGTTGGGACCCATTAATTTGGATTGGATGATCAAAAGAGCCAGCCCCACGTGGCAATGATGGTGGAATTATGGCACAAAAGAAAAAGTGCTTTGAGTTTTGTAAAATATTCTTGGCAATGTTTTGGTTTGGTCAGTTGGATGGTGTTGAAAACGAAAACAGAAACAGAAACAAGGCATCCCCACCATCTGTTGTCAGCAGATTGCTTGCCCACCAATGGCAGATCCTCGTATACATAAAAACTAACCCCACAAAGCATTATTTATTACATTGACTAATTTTGTTTCTTTGTTCTTTATTCTCCAGCTTCTGATCCAAAGAGAATTTTCAGCTTCAGCTTTTTCTATTTGTTCTCATTTCGCTTTCCCAAATTCATTCACTAACGTAATGTGGGCGCAGCAGATTTTGTTTTTACAACTGACGTGTTTGTATCTGTCAGTGAGTCAATTTTAAGACAATCGATCAAGTACGTAGAATCATATGAAAAAGCTTTGTCTTGTCATTTACCTCCATCGTTTATTAAAATAAAAATACAACGCACTTTTAGGACACGGGGGGACAAACCGAATCAACAACGTCTGAATTGAAAGAAATCCTTGGTACTTTTCGGACAAAACAAGGTTGCCATTAGAAGGTTCCACATCCTTTTCAGAGAGAGATTTTATAAAAGCAAAGCATTTTTGAAAAGCAGTTTATATTCCTCTGAGTGGAAGCTCCTGTTAAAGACATCTATTTATCAAACTGGGTAAGAAAATAGCCATTCATTACTGGAGCTAAATTTGCTAATTTATGTAACAACTTATAAGAGCTAATGACCCTCTTCCTTCTTTTGCCAAAAGATACTTCAAAAACACCTAATTCTCCTTGGAATTCATGCAATATACAAGAAACAATATTTACTATTCCCAAAAATGACCATAATCAGCCCTCCATCCAAATGATTGAGTGCCGCAGTTACATGGATTGACCAGTCTGAATTCTGTCTTCCATTCCACTTCGTTCTTAGATGCCATATATAGGTTAGCATAGAGAGCATAGATGGATGTAAGGATGAGGATATGCAAGGCTGAATACAGATGAAAAGAAGACTCAATTGGAGAGGGGGATCAAGCAATTTATAATCACAGTGAGATACATTGTAAACCCTCAGGAAGCTTCCTGGGCATTGGAAGTGCTGTGACGTATCTCTGGAGAAATGGTTTTGTTGGGCCAGAAGATGAAGTTCCAGAGGCATCTGCTTGTGCTCGGATATGAAACTTGGCAAAACGGTTGATGACCGCAAACCTTTCCAACTCCTGACATTCCACTCTTACATCAACTGGTGATGCCGTCTTTTCCACTCTGCATAGCCATATGGAATTTAGAGAACATTATGACACTGAATGATGAACATATCAAAAATAGCATAGGTAGAATAAAAGTGTTCTGTAACATCTTAAGTTAGCTTTGGAAGGCCAATTTTCTTTTGACCATCTTCTTTCACGCATGTGTAGGATTTCGGCCTGTCTACAACTCTACATTCTATTTTTTGTAACAGTTGCCAACTCACAAGATATGCAAGGAAAGCCAATAACCTGTTTTCATACCTTTGAATGTCATTTTCAAGTTTTTGAGCTCTAGCAGAGAGCTCATCTACGACTTCCGAAAGCTGCTGACCATCGGTTCCGTCATTAGTTTTGAGCTTCTCAAAAGCCCTGATCAATATTTTAGAGACATATTAATTTCCATAGTTCAAAACTTCTTAAGAGAAACCAATGAATATGTATTCCCAAGTAAATTCATAAGAATTAGGTGAAAAGGAAGATTTATCATCTGTAGTTATGATTGTAAGAGTTTTGTGGGATAACATTCTACGGTGCACTCCATTGAATATGATTCAATTATCATAAATACATCACACTCCAGGGAAGACACTCACATGTTACTGTTGTCTGTAGAGACAAGCAGATCATTTCTTGTGCAACATTGAAAATTGCATGCATCCCCTAGTGATAATCTTGAAATGTAGTATATCACACTATCGTGATGTAGAATCACATCAGCTGAGAGAATGGATCTTGGTGCGGGGCAAACTAATTGCTGCATAAGCTGTGTTGTCAAGATAAGCCTTCTCTTTGATCGATGCATTGGCTGCACATCTTCAGCCATCTCAACCTCATCTTCCACCTGGCAGAAGGTAGAAAGGAAAAATTAGAACCCCTTCTAGAAATATCTAGGACAATATTAGAAGGCACATTTTACTAAGAACAAACCTTCTCAATCACCCGATTTGTGGCCTCTATCCAGCATTCTTCTGCAGTACTGCATAACACAAATATATATTAATCATCAGTATGGTGAACAGAAAAGAAACCAGTTGTCAATATGGTTTAACATGTTTCATAAATCACAGTTTAATATATACTAATAAGTAAAGCATATTGTTAAGCTTAGTTCCTGAGGGTTATAATTTAGAATTTTGGCCAAAATTAGCTCTGAATCTCTGAAATTTCTTTAATCCATACTTAGGCAGCCGAAGAAAGCATAAAACGAAATTATGTGATAATACAAGCACAAGTACAAACTAAACAGTAATACTTCCAACAAATTGGATATACCTCATATTTTGAACCATCTGCGAGCCTTCTGTCACTTCTTTGTGCCATGGGCGAGGTTCAGATGTCACACTTTTGCGCTTCTTCGGTCTCCTAACAGCCATACTCCGACAGGTGATGTCTGTGGGCAACACATATGGAGCAGAACTATGTTCAGTTACAGCCAAAGTTCCAACTGAATTTGGCACAATATTACCACCTTGAATACCATCAGCAGTTTCCACTCGTTTGACAGAGTCATGAATTTGCAGATCCTGAGAAGGCTTCCCAAGAGAAAATTGTCCTGTTGCAACTTTTGCATTGTACGAAGGTAGCATCTGCCCATTTTTCAAAGTTCCAAACTGCTTCCACAACGAGGACACCATATGTGGATTAACCTGGCTATGTTCCATAAGATTTGATACTAGATTATTGATTCGAGATTGATTCTGAGAATTATTTTGACCAAACTGCGCTGTCTCATTAGTAGGTCGATCTTGAAGAGTTGGTTGTGACAAAGCTCTTACACGTAGATCATCTGATGATTCTGTAAGGAACTTCATCATGTTGGCATCCCTGGATGGAAATGAATCGTGTGGTACTCCTCGACTCTTCATACTTGGATCAGTCTCCACATGCTTCATTGCACGAACTTGCTCCAATAGGGAGTAGTTTTGATGGAGATTGTGGGATGATTCCAGAGAATGGCCAACAGAGACCATATTTCTTCCTGTAGTTCCATGGGCATCATTATCTTCATTCTTTACTCTGTCAAGATCCAGATGGTGAGAATGGGCCACTGAAGAGACCGAAGCTAGAGCACCAGAGTCTGAAATATGCTTTGAAGCATCAATTATCTCAGGCGATATCTGATCCTGAGAAGCTGCACCAAATTCATATCCGCCTTTTGAGGTGCTAACCATACTATTATGTGATGGATCCTTTGAGGAAGGAAAGTTGGAGGAAACCTTGAGATGCTCTGGAACAGAAGGTGGTCTCTGACTCGGTACATTTGTCCATACATTGGGTGGCCGTGCAGAAACATCACCCTGTTTAGATATGCCAGACATAACTAACGGCTGAGATACAGGCCCAGCTTCCAAAACTGGAAACTGCTGACCCAAATGATTTGTGCCCATCTGTTGAGAATTATCTAGAGATGCAGAAAGGTTAAAGAGTGGATATCTGCTACCAGTGGGCGGCAATACTTCCTGTGAAGACTGAGATGCTACAGGTGCACCAGACCTTAATTTCATGAGAGGTTGATTTCTTGGATTTGTAGATTCAGAGATATACCCTGCAGAAGAGTTCCTTTGCTTATTCAAGTAGGACATTCCTGTTTGTCCGGAAACATTACTTTTGTCACCCCACTGTGCTCTTTGAGACAGCTCATGCGAGGGAGAAGTCTGAACAGAAGACGGGGAACCCAGCCAGGTCTGATTTTTCTCTCTTAATTCAGAATTGAATTGCATTGAATTTGGATGAGGTAATGTTTGTGGCAAACCATGAGAGGAGAGGAAATGGGTTGAATTGGGCAGCCTTTGAGAAGGAGGGCTCAACCTCAAACCAAAACCTTGCGATGTCGGAGGCTGATTATACAGTTGGGAGCCAGATTTAGCTATTTCAGCTTCGGGTACCTTAGTCAACAAATTACAATCAGCAGAACCATAAGAAGCTATATTGCCATCATCCCTGGACTGGTCAACCTTGTGAAGAAGCTCGAGCATATTTTGGCTGTCAAGATAAAGTGGATGGAAGTACCATGAAATAGTATAATTAGAAAGGGTAAAAGTAGATATAAACAAACAGTTTCAGGCAGAAAGTGTCAAAACCAACAACAATTCTGCTTATCTAAAAGGGCAATAATAGCAAGGCCTATGTATGCTTTTAAGCAATAAAATAACTGAATAGCCAAGATGTCTACAGAAAAAATAAGCTTATACACAGTATGCATTAAAATTATTAAGTGCTTTCCAATTTATCGTATTTTATATAAATGACTACCTTGCCTGAGCGGCAATAATTGAGCCATCAGAGCCAAATGATGTAATATCAGCTTTAGAAGGTCCCTCTTCTGATGCTCTTGAATTCCCCCTTGAATGAGGTAATCGTCCCTGTAAAGAAGAAAATTCAGGTCCTAACCACGAATACTTGAAAAGAAAGAGTCAATAGATACGTCCTCAGATACTACAGAGAACCATCATTTACCTGCTCCAAGTTTATGGTGGAAGCATTACCAAAAAACTGGAACTGCCCAGAAAATCCTTGCCCGGAACCACTCAATCCTTTGGAGTTATAACTTCCATTAGAATTCTCACTTTGGTAGTAGCTGTTATGCCTCTCATAAGTTTCACACTCTCCCCCATAAGAGTTATCATAGACATGAGGGCCATTACCTATTTGTTGTGAGTTCCTTCCCATGCTCTCTTTTTCCTTGTTCTCAATAGGAATACTCGCACGTCCCATGTACTCAGACTGATTGCTCTCCATGACTTGTTGAGTGGTTGTCTGTTGATTCATGAGTGGGCACGGTACAGCTGAGAAGTTCATTTGTGAATCTTCTCTATGTGCAGCTGTTTTCTGCTGATGTGCCTCACCTTCTGAGCGCTCATATAAATGACCTGGCCATGCATTGTTCAAATGCATTAATGATTGGACTTGTTGACTTGCTCCACTGGCTGGCTTCTGTTGGGGATTACAGTCAACCCACTCACCAATGACTTTGGGAGACTTTTCCATGGATTCATGAGAGACTTCCTGACGTAAACCCTCTCTCTGGTCAGCTGGAAACTGGATGCCTGACTGCTGAAAGCCAGGGAAGCTAGAGCTCATGCTGGAATCATTTGTCATATGCAATGGTTTTGAACTAAAGGAGGAGGCATTCTGCAAGTTGTTATCAATCCAACCTGTCGGTAGATTTTCGCTTTCCATGAAGTTTGAAAGCTGATTATCAGTTGATTGTTCAGTGTTCTGGAAAGTCAAGCCACTCCACTCCTCCTGCAGGCCAGTGTCACTGCTTGAAGCTTCTGCTACAGCAGACTGCATAAGAGCACTCCAACTCCCACTCTGAATTGAAGGTAATGAATTTCCTAGATCTGTTGTTTCCAATGTACTGCTTAAACCAACAGCACCAACGTCAGGGCGCCTTCCAAAAGAAACATCCCAAATTGTATCATCCATATTGTACAATATCTTCTCTTCCACAGGGTCCAGGGGTACCAAACCCAGTGAAGGACTATGTTGCATTTGTTTTTGCTGCATTGCAGGCCAAACAGTTTGCTCTTGCCTCCCACTAAATTCCTTCACAGATGCATTTGTTTGTGGGGAATTCCCCTCTTGGAAGTTTCCTGATAAAATTACACTATTTAAACCCTGATTAGGAATATCTCCAAACATATTCTTCCCTGGAAATCCCTGGCTGGATATCAAAGCACCTTGGACCATCGAAAGCTGGTCAGGAGAAACAGTGAACTGATCTCTCAAAAAGGGATTACTGAAGCCTGATGACTGCACTACAGGCTTCTGTGCTTGGGGTATTCCTTGGACTTGGGGATATTGGCCTGTACTACCTCTTGCAGTAGCAACAGGAGTACCATACAAAGACCCATCAAGCGGCTGAGGAACATGGCCCATCGAACGCACAGGCTGACCATTCTCGGGTGAAAAAATGAGTCTGTTCGCTACTCCTTGTCCAGCAGAGGATGCACTGAGCTGTGGCCAATTCATAAACATCTGAGACGTGTCATTGATAGGCGTTCCATTGAGAGGTGAGAACTGAATCCCAGCTGCCTGTTTAGAGATTGCAGAAAGCTGGTTTATGGAGTTCTGTTGGCGCACATCTCCCAGCTGCTGAATTTGCGGCTGCCTCTGAAGTTCTTGCAGCTGCTTGAACATCATGTGCTGCTGCAACAACTGCAAATCATTATAACCAGACTGCTGCATCAGGCCAGGCTGTGGAATTCCTGGTTGATGACCACTTGCAAGTTGCTGTTGGCCTCTAACGAAGTTAAAGTCTGTAGAAACTTCAGTAATTTCTGACCTTTCTGAATTTGCTGTCAGGGTGGGACTGTCAGTCCCAGACTCATATTCTGGCTGTGATTTAAGGGTAGAAAAGGCTCTCAGTGTTAAACTATGCTGATCATAACCCGTATATTCACCGAAAACCCTTGGTTGATTCTGCATTGTCTGGAAACTCTGGTTGCCAAGCAAGGAGCCATTTATATTCAGCTGATAGTTTCTGGAGTGATTTCTATAATTCTCAGGCCTTGGTGTCAACTTTAAAAAATTTGGCTTCCACTGGACACTAGGAGACTCACCACCACGACCTATCAAAGAATCTATAGGAGTCAGAACAAATATAAAATTAGTATTCCAAACCATGAAAATGGTATTTAAAAATACCATGAATAAATATTGCGTCAAAGACCAAAAAAAAAAAAACACTCGATGCCCATTTTAAGACAAGAAAAGGATTACTACAAGCCAACAGCGAAAGTCTACGGAAATCAGAATACTGTAGATAGTAATAAACATTGATACCTAATTGTTGTACACCGTAGTTTTGCAGATCGAAATTTAAAGGTACCACACTCTGTCTTTGTTTTCCAACCCACTGATCCTCATTTAGCAATGACCAACTGCCATCAACACTGTGAGGAAGATGCTGGCCCTGGGAAGAGTTGTCTAGCTCAAATAAGTTGCAGATCCTGTCTTCAACTTCGTTACCAGGCATTAAATAAGCACCCACTAATGTTTTTCAACTAAATGTTTTCCTTCAAAGCAGGTCTATCCATATATAAGATCATTCCAGGTCGAACTACCCCCTTCCCCTAACTCTTCTGCAGGCAATTCTGTGGTTTCAATCCTCAAGGCACGATCCTGCACAATAATTTTTTAATCTGATGATCAGGATTATATGTAATGCCAAACGATAATAATAATCAACAGTTGAATCTTTCACACAAATCAAAACCACAGCAATAAAAAGAAACATGAAGGGCATAGGCTAGTATTCCACGAAATCCACCCACATTAATTCAACAGATAAATTACACACCTTTACTGTAAATCATGCTGGTTTCTTTCCCCAATAAACTCTAATGCATTGTCGAAAAAACTTGGGACTCCATCAACTACATTTCCTGAGTCTAATCCAAGCAAACATACAAAAGAGGACATAAGATATCTGAACGAGCATATTGCAAGTTGAATGACTCACTTTCCAATTAATACCTAGTCAAACGCTCGGAAAAATCAAAACTCCAAGAAACACCCACAAAGAAAAACAAACCTATCACCATATAAAGCAAAATTACCGAAAGGAAGGAAAAATTAAAAATTGGCATGTAGACAATAGTCATCCAAGCCTGAGATAAACAGAAACATCAAATTCAAGGCACAACCAGCAAACACTTCCATTACTAGAATAACCCAAGTCCTCCCTGAGAAAAAACCCTAAAATAAAAAACCCAAAATTTAACTTAGAACACCAAAAAAAAAAAGGAGTTCAACTTTAACAAAAATAACACAAAACCTACAACAGAAAACTCACAAACAAATTGACCCACCAAATTAAACAGCCAAAAAGCACACAGAATTAACCCCCATAATTACTCATTTCAGGCTAATTAAAAGCAAAAGCAAAGAGTTGAAAGCTTAAACAAAAATTACCAAAAAAAAAAAAAAGAGCTCAAAAGCAGAGCAGCAAGAGCAACACACAGTGCTGAGAGTGTGATCTGGGGAGAGAGTTTTCTAGGGTCTTTGTTCAAGCAAAGAAAGAGCGAAAGCTAACACTCACAACGACGTGTCGTTTACTAATGGCCTTGATCATAAAACCCAAAAACGAAACTGTATTTAATTTATTTTTTTTTCCCTCACACACCAAATATTGATTTGCTTTTGCCTTCTCTCTAAAGTGAAAAGAAATGAGATTTTCAGACAAGTAGCGAAGATAAAGGGATCCATACAGTGTCATAAAAGGAAATTTTATTTCTTTTTTATTTTTCATTTTTGTTTTTGTTTTTATTTTCAACGAATTTTAATAAAAATAAAAATTTAAAGTACCACGGCCAAACCTGAGGTTCGGAGTCAGACGCGGGATGGGAACTCTATTGTGTATCTCGAGAGTAATCTGCAGTATCATGTGATCCGTCAGATTATGACTTTATGGATTGGACGGTGAAGATTTAAAAGAGATGTACTTGTTACACGTTAGTTGTTATTTGGTTGCACTTGGTGGAAAAAGTTGATGGGGATATTCGGATTCCACGCGCTTTTTGATTCGCGTGGAAATTCTAAAATTTAACTCGCTTTTTGGAGTTTTTTTTTTATTTTATTTTTCTGAAAAATAATATTTTGATCATTTTAAATGAGTGTATTTTTAATTTTTAATTTCCCGCCGCCGTGCATAGCAAATAAAACAGAACAAAAAAAATTGGAAATTCTATTACACTATTTTTCCTCTTTTAAGCTTTTTTTTTTTTTAAGGTAAGAAATTAAAAGGAGAAAAAAAAAAGGTAAGGTGAGAAGTGAGGTCAGTCAAAGTGCGGTTTATTATAGGCAGGCTAATTTGCCAAGGCCCTATAATATAGTTAAAGGGAGCAAAAATTAGTTAGCGTTACTGAAATGAGAAATCTGTATGAAAGTTAACTGTGAGTTTTTGATTAAAATGAGTGATTGTGATTTTTTAAACTTCTTTAAAGTTAGTTCAGTCAAGTTTGAGAAAAGATGAAAAATAAACTCTGTTAATTGGAGGGGTGTGCAAATCTTAAGAGGTTTTACTAGAAATCCTACTTGTTAATTAACTACTTGGTCTAAAAGTTAAAACTATTTCACTTGAATCTAAGGTGGCCACATATATTTAAAAACCTACTAACACCTCTTTTCTCAGGGAAATAGTGAATCTCATAGAATCAAAATTGATAATAAATTAACAACGGATTGACATAGAATGGAACATGATGGATCAAATGTGAAACAATGACTTTTGATGCCATGTAAATCAACCACTTAAAATGGTTCGGTACTTGTATTTAAAGTCAAATGTCACACAGGTAAGGTATGTCTACAGACTTAGCTAGTTAAGTTAAACCAACTAACGCCAAGGTCTACATATTTAGTTAGTTAAGTTAAATTAACACAAATGTTAGTCTTCCGTTAGTCTTCTGTTGTATTTTAACTCAAAGAACAAATTGGAGGGATCACGTGAAAGTAGGAAGAAATTAATAAGTTGTTTAATAACTCTTTATTTATTCTTTTTGTCTTTTTAAGTGACACATTTTCATTTTTATGAATGAATATACTGCACAACTGAATATATACCATTACATATATATATATATATAGTACTAGAAAGGTGAAGCAAACTGCAATAAGGACACTAATGATCTGTTGGGTTGCTTTCATATTATAATGTTAAGAGAAGTAAAACTAAAATGGCAGAGTAAGAGATAGGCTTTGGCCTTTGAGTTTGAGCTAGAACCTTGTTTGACTCAAGTCAAAGTCAATGATGGAGAGAGACAAAAGGAGTTGACCACATGGGCTTAAGCCTTACAGACCAAATCTTTACCATTATATTAAAAAAAAAAAAGGGAAAAAAAAGGCACATAATGAGCGATGAATGCATGCAAAGAAAGACTTTGGTCACCAGCTACCACTTTTGAGCAATTTACCTTATCGAATCTCAGAATCTCATTTAAGGATTATTCAATAATTCTGATATAACCAATGTTGCATGCATGTTAGTCTACCGTCATCCAAATTGCTGGAAACCAATTATTTTTATAGCGGTATTAAAATTTTGATGTTGATTACTTAAAATCTTCCCTCTAAGAAGTACAAAATCTCCTCCTTGAAGATTGTACAAAAGGAGACTAACTTTGCTCTCTTTGAATGAGTTGAATTAATTATTTGTCATTTTTTAGCAACGTAATGTTATATCACCAACGAAAGGTGATGCTTAATATAATTCAACTTGCAGCTAAATCCTACTTCACCTTAATGAGCTCAGAATTCTTGATTTCTGTGTGGCTACTAAGACTTTGCAATTGAAAAATATGACATCATCTTGGGTGAGCTTGTACTTGTTAGTGATAGTCAATATAAAGCAACCATTTCTTTTTTTTTTTTAATAAAACTGAAGGTTAACCCATATTATATAAAATAGTGTTTAACTAAAAACAAATTGGTAAGATTTTTCTACAGAAAATGATATCAGATGCTTTTCCATTAAAAGCAACTGCTAAGGGGAAGCACTTTTTATAAAAGTCTTTTTTTTTTTTTTTTGGGTTTCTAAACAGAAGCTTCTTGTTACGAGAATCTTAAAAGATCAACCAACATCTAATTATCAATAGCAAGAGATTGATGACTGTTGTTAGCATCATTAAATGGCCCAAAAGTTTGATCCTGGTCCTTTTCTAGGAATCAAGAAACCTCTCCGAGGACCTGTCAATTTTTGAATGATTCAAGAAATTAAAGTTGGCCTTTGAATCCTACACACATCATCATCGTCATCATCATCCCAATCATTTAACAATCCCCCAAATCCCAACGAAAGTGAGAGCCATACCCTCAGTCACATGCCACAGAGACCGTACATATTTTTATTCCTCAACTTTTTCTTAACTGCACTGCAAATAAACCATCATTTTGACAACATTTGCTGCTTCTGTCCGTGACAAACCTCATGCAAAGTGAACTTTCAACGCAATAGATGGACATTCAATGCAGTTTCCACCTCAATGAGAACAGAAGCCGTAACTTTTTCTCCAAAATGGACGACATATTTGTCTCCCTATGTAACAATACATGTAAGCCATTCAATAACTGATCTATCCCGTTATTTTGGGATAAGAATTTACTCCAATATGGTAGTCTATACCGGATAATAAATTGGATGAAAATTGAACAAAACAACCCAAAGTCTCCGATCAATTATGGTTTGAGTGATGTACATGTGTAGATACATTGATGGTGATTAAACAAATAATACATCAGATTTTGGCTATTTGCCGAAACCTTGAGTTCCTCGAACAAAACTCTGACCACAACCTATAACGTGATTGATTCTTGCTTACCATGTGAAAAAGTAGTATCCATCTTCACTATGTTGCTGGAGGAACTAACAGGGCTAAGAAGAAGCATGTTGGATCATCCATCCTCTTAACTGGAAAAGATGCTTTATGCAATGTCATCCCCAATCCCAATCTCCAAAAGTTACCTGTCTTTCGGTTGAAGATCAATCATAGCACTTCTGTTTAGCTGGAAAAATGGGCAAGTGAAGCAAATTTAACGAGTGCAAGGAGACAGATGAAACAGACATTTAGTTGATGGAACAAATGAAAAGGCTCAACAAGTTAATGAGTATTTAGCACAAACATATTTTTTTTTTTTTTCATTTGAACCTCTGAAAAACATACAAAAACTTTTCCGCATATTTTCAAGCTCACCATGGCTCAATCATATCTGATGCTAGGATTATAAAGCGATGCTAACATTGAATTGTAGACAAATGCTAAGACTAAATGGAGATTAGTATTGGATGGTGGGTTGAGAAAAGGAAACAAATTAAATTGAGGTAAATAGATATTTAAAGAAATGTCTTTCATATTTGTACCTCACTATATGGAAATTCCTGAAGACACGTAAAGCTTTGAGTCTACCCCACCACTGATTACGCTGTCACCCCTCCACCAGTCGGCACATAGTACCTAAAGCACAGCCAAGGCCAGAACATTAATAGAAGTTTGAATGTTTGCATTAGAACCAAAAGAAAAGCAACCAAAAAGTAACAGTATACCTTGTCCTTGTGAGAATCAATGACAGAGAGGGGCCACTGCAACAGAAAAAGAACATATACACATTGTTCAATATTCATAAAACAACATAAGGCGGTGCTGCCTGGTGCATACAAATCTCAAAAGAATACCAGAAGAGAAGGATACATACTGCAGTTCTTAGATCCCATAACATAACCTTCCCATCATAGGATGCAGAAATTAAATGAAACCAAGATTTATTGTGCCATTTGCAAGCCGAGATCCAAGAATTATGAGATGAGAACTGAAACACAGGAGCAGAAGTTCCTACAACATAATAAACAATGAGATCCAAGTATGTGATGGAGCCCATATGCACGTGTGTGTGAGCAGGATAGAGGACCATACCTGGTTTACGAGGATCCCATATCCTAAGAATGGGGTCAGAACCACCAGCGGCAATGAGGGCAGACCCTTCACCTCCAATATCAATGCAATTGAGAGCTTTCCCACAGAACTTAGCATGGAGAAAAAGGTTTCAGAAACTCAATTAGAAACCAAATATATGCTTTCTGAAACAAAACACTCACACAAAATGCAGTGGAGTGACATAAGGGAATTCTCACTCACTATGTCGGACAGATCTTTGCCCATCTCAACATCCCATGTCCTAACAGAATGATCCCATGATGCAGAATAGATTGTTTCTTGTTGTGGCCAGACAACAGATGATACACACTGTGTATGGCCCACAAGTGTAGATATGGCTTCTCCCTACGTTAAATGGAACATCATATGTATTAATGGAGATGGCTCATCAGAGATCATATAAACTTAAGCAACAAATTGGGCTCATAACAAACACATGAAAGAACAAAAAACCAAAAGGTTTAATACAGAGGTCAACTAACATAAAATCTTTTACAGCTCTTTATAACAACATTCATACAGTATCAATGGTCAGGATCGGAGCATCAACTGAACAACCAACTAGAAGGCACTTGGCTTTCCTCGTGAACAAGATTCTGAATTTCTATTTGACATATCAATTGAAATATGTCCATTTCCTTCACCATAGCAAGTATTGCATTTAAGTATAGTATCATTAACCAGAAAAGAATTCGAAATTTAATAAGCAACCAACTCATGCATTCATCATCAGTTTTATGCTATTAGTAGAATAGTTCAATAAACCTAGCTAAAGACAGACTGCCACCATAACCCTTGGAAAGGAATAATGAAGAAAACTTTTGGAACTACATAAATTCAAATGGAAACTAAGGGGGTGAAAATATGTATATACCTCCAACTGAGGTTCTTCAACTTGATTATTCCCTTTTCTTTTCTTAATTGACACTTGATCGCCTGCTGCATCAGATTCATTTGTATGCCATAAACTAATTGTGCAATCCCAAGAGCCAGAACAAACCTAAATGTACAAATAAAAAACAGATAGAGCAACGACTTAATGACAATTACATGCAAATTATATCAATTAAATAACAGTTCAGCAAAAACAGCTAGACCATGTTTCCTGAAGTCTCTGCTGCAATGCTATGTACAGATGCTTTATGCCCACGTAAAATTTTGAACGACCTTATCTTCTTAGGATGATTAACTAGCTCCTCTGCATCAAACTTAGAAATGGAATATAGTAATTAGTCAGGGAACTGAAATTTCACTTCAAAATAGTAATTTCTTCCAATTACCTTCCACAATCTCAAGGTCTGATCTTTTGAAGCAGTGGCTACAGTGACATGTTTCAAACCTGCACATGCAGCGCAAAAAAACTGATATGAAACCAGAGATAAGGAAAACAGGCCAGGATTCCCCAATACACCTAGGAAGGTATTTTTGCTCTCTGTACACTTAAATGCTATTAATACATATCATAACTGCCTAATATATTTTTTTGCGTTATGGGAAACATCTAGAAATGTTAATTGATGTTAAAAAATCAATTATTATCCATTTTTGCACTTAGAAAGAAAGAAATAATGCCACTGACTTCATTATGATAAGCACAGTCAAATTATGCATGAGGCAGGCAGCAAGTGATTTGGTGACACCAGTGGAAAAAATTTCTGTGCGATAGTTTCCAGAGTGCAAAAAAAAAAAAAAAAAAATTGGCCATACTAGCAAAGAGTAAACATTTTAAAGACGGTAATCTTTTGTTCATACCATCAGACTTAATGATATTAACAGAAGAAACTGCGCCAAAGTGTCCTTCCAATATATGTGTACACACTCCACCTGCTTTCCAGACCCTGAGAGAGAATTCAAAAATCAAACATTGGCACCAGGGTTCATTGAATTCCTTATAGTTAAGTAATGAATAATAAAATAAATCAAAATGCCAAATTAGAGGAGAAGTTGAGAAAAACTTTAAAAATGTTCACCTTCCCAAATTATCATAGCAACCAGTTAAGATGAACCTGCCATATCACACAAATTTGTGCAGCTTTCAGATATACATTAAACACTAAAAGGGAAATCTAATGAAAAATCAACTTGTCACATATGATCATAGCAAACACAAATATAAGTATACAACAATGAAGTTCATCTAATGCTAGTGCTCTAAAATAAAGCACGCCACATCAAATACATAACTGATTTACCCCGTTCAACTAAGTTACACCAAAGAGACTTCACAAATTCAGTTTCATTTAAATTTTCATCATCCATAGATATAGCTACATATAAAATGTTTCAACAAACATGTTGCAGAAGTACAAACATTTCACATACGTACCCAGGATTAGAACCATTAACTGCACTGACCCAGTCATCATGTACAGAAGGTTCCTCCTCTTTTTGTGGTACCACAGCCTTTATGTACTCAATTTCCAAAACTTTTTCCTGTAACAGGTCACACTTCCCTGTTAATATTTACCAAAATAACTAAAAGCATAAAAGCAAACACATATAGGAAATTGGGTTTCCACAAATTCTTAGAAGCTCCGTTTCTATTTGATTCTAAGGTGATTCTAAGGTGAATTTTATGTTACGCTTGTTTTTTTTATTAAAACTGCTGTCTCCAAAAATGCTTAAAAGTACTTTCTGAAAAAGCACTTCCAAAGTATTTCTCTAAAAATCACCTACCAAGTAGTACAAAAGCAATCCAAGATCATTTTAAGCCCAAAAAAACCTAAATGCATATTCCTGCCAAGGACTAACAGAATGACATAAGATAGAATGACATAAGAGTGCTTCTGGGTATTAAACAACACCTTTAAGAATTCCAAAAGGCACCTTCCAACGGCCAAAAACATTACTTAACTGCTCAAACAGGACAAACAATAAAAATAGAGTACCGCAGAAATGCCCTTGGCGAGAAGAAACTGCTCAAGCGACATCCGAACCAGCTCCCCATTGATCAAAAAATCAAACGCCTCAGATTTCCACTCAGGATTCACTACACACAACCATTAAATGAAATTATAAAACAATTTTTTTAAAAAAATTCATTTATTTATTTAATAGACAAAAAAAAATACAAAATTTACCTGCTTGTAGCAAGTTGTTTACGACAGAAGATAGACCGAAGCGAGTAAGATTAGAAGGGATTGCAATTGAGTTGCTTGGAACTTTTTGCGGAGGTTTTAGCTTCGTTATGAAGCGAACTTGAACGCGCCTCGAATTTTCCTCATTTTGATCTCCCGGTGTTTCGATGTTCATGTCCATTTGCCCTTTTTTTTTGGTTTTTTAATTTTTAATGGGATGAAGTTAATTTGGGGAATTACAGATTGAGCTAGGGTTTTAGTTAAAGAGGAGGGAAGCTAAGCTAGGGTTTTAGTAGATTGAAAACTGAATAGGATTTGCGGATGCGAGACGCAGCGTTTGGGCTTCTCCTATTTGAAACGCACAGTTTCGTCACAAACAGCCAAACGCTGCGTTTCAACCCTTCCTGTTAGCTTGCCAATTAATAAAATTTTTTTCCAAAAAAAAAAAAAAATCCCAACCTCTTGAAACGTACTGTTTCAAGTTTGTAGTTTTTTATGTTTATTAAATAAATAAATGAATACCCACAGGTTTGTCGCAAACTCCCAATCTTTTTTCAATATTGTTTATTATAATTTTTCTCATAAATTTTATTATCTCAAATAAATAGCACCCATTATTTCTAAACCTCTTAAATCTTAGTAATATTAACCAAATCAATATCAGTCTTAATTACATGCATCAATATCAGTCTTAATTACATGCGTCACTTGTTTATTAAATGAGGAATTTTTTAATTTGTAAAGTTATTATTCTACCAAGTCTCGAATATAAATTTCCCTTGCAATACACTTAATTTTTTCAAAATCATAACATGCATTCAATTACTCATTTTCAGAAATATATATAGTAATCAGTTCGGATGCTATCTTGCCAACCCATCATGATAGCTTCATTCAAAGTGCACTATAATATAATTTATAATCACACCAGTCACTACGATGTGTATGAATTATAACTACGAAAAGAAATAGAAAAATACACAGATGCATATTCCTATATAAGGTAATATTCTGTATGGTATAATGATAGTAAGACTGGCATTGGAACCCAGAAATTAATGGCAGTTTAGCTGTGCGAATCTGCGATTGTACTGTCAGCAATGTATGATCAGTTGATCGCCTTTAGCCAAAGCAGCAATTAACTTTGCGACAAGATGAGGCTTGTCAACATGGGGGAGATGACCGCCATCTCGTATTTTCAACATAGTTGCATTCGGCAGGTCACTTTGCAGCCGCTACAGCATGTTCAAAAAACCATCAGAAGTAGTAGTTAAAATTTGTGCATTGGACTAAAGCCTCATAAATAGGAGCTAAAGTCTTCAAATTTACCATTGCAAGCTGGTTGCTGACAATCTGATCATGCTCACTACAGATGATGAGCACTTTCTGCCTTACCTGTAAAATAATAGTATAAATACAAGTTAGGGATCTAAACACAAATCTGAACTGCTACATTGTGTATGGCTATGCATATCGAAGAAGACGGGTGGCGTTAAGCACCAGGAGGGATGCATTATACTTGGTCGTGTTTACATGTTCATTATGCATAATTTCAATAAAATATACCTGTTTTATATCGGCAACAACATTATAGCCTCCACTAGTCATAAAATCCACAGTTGCATCTTTCCACCAAGGCAGATGACAGTGTAAACGGCCTATCTAGATACTCATACAAGAACAAAACATGCATTAAAATTAGATTTCAACTGATATCAACTAGAAAAAGGACTTGCAATTTGGCCAAATCCAAATGTGCAAATGCACTGAGTTCCACAAACAGTCAAATGAAACTCAACCTTTGTATATTAGACTCATCCGTATAATCTTGTTGACAGAACAAAAGATCTTACAGATTAAAATCGTGATGTTGAAAGAATCGGAATAACTTACATTAGTCCAATCTAATTTTTTAGATAGTGAGATGCCATCAAAGGCTAATGTATTTGCATAAAGGCGTAATGGGAAGCTCTTCAGTAGAGAAACCTGTTCCATAATAAAGTTTATAGAAAGGTTAGACGTGTAAGGACCATAAGTGACCGAGCCAAGTAAAAATAAGTCAAATATTTACCCCAGCATAGGCTATTAGTTTAGGTAATTTCGCAAGGTTACCAGTGCCTTCTGCATACACACTTGGGTTGATCATAACCATTTCTTCAACCTGTAGATTAAAGGGAATATCTTTTAAGAACAATCATCATGGACCTATCATCCATACTCCAGGTGGTCGAAAACTGGGAGCAAAGGCATGAGTAAGCGAAAAAAATGGCAATATTGCAACATCAGAATGTCTAAACTCTATGATAATTGATGTTCGAAGTCTATTATGTATGTTGTTAGGCAATCATATAAGGAGTACTTTGTTCAACTGACTGAAATTAAGCCCCATTTGGAAGTGCTGCGTGTTGCAGCCAAGCAGCCCAGCAGTCCCAAATGACCTACATTCAGATAAGCACCTTTCACAGTTGAACATTTCCTTAACAGCCAAACACTTACAGCTTCAGGATACTTGACCGCAAAGTCGATTGCAACTGCAGCACCAAGGCTGGGTCCAACAAGTATCATTGGCCTTCTAATGTAGGACTTCCAGAGCTAAGAGTTCAATAGGAAACTAGTCAGTCTCTAAGACTGAGATATGAAACCAAGTCACCATGATTAAGTTGGATGAAGATATATACCTGATAAAGGTGATAGCGCTTTGAAGCTGCACTACATGGTGGAAGCCTCTCTGGTTCGGGGAAGAAGAGGAGCAATTCATATCAAGAAATCAGTATCCAATAGACCCCAGATACACAGTTCAGTTCAGAGAAATCAGAGTTACCTAAGTCAGAGAAGCCCCATCCTAGAACATCAACAGCCCAAGCTTCCAAACCCGCCTCCTCAAGCAAGGGGTATGCACTCCTCCATTCTAAACAAGAACTACATGATACAACAAACTGAATCAGATTCAGCAGGAAGCTAATAAGATGATTTTGACTAGGATATAGGTTTCATATATTACTAACCTGTCAAAAGAATGAAGAAGAACAACAGGATTGATTTCGCTTTTTATCCGCGGATTCACACAGCTGCTCATTATGCAATTTTGAGAAAGTTCATTCTGCTGAACACATGCAAGCTACATTAGTTCCACATAATAAAAAGGATAAGAGACTTGAAGTTTGTAGATCTGCTGCTTAAGGGTAACCATAGTCTTCAAGTCTATAATATTTAGTATTTGCTACTGAAATTGCATCACTCTATATTATTTGAGGTCTCATTGTCACTGGGAAATTTATTTCTGTACTTTATATTACTTTTAGACCCGAACTTATGTTTACAAAATGTGATTACTGTTAGTGTACTTACTAAATGATTTTACAAAACTCATACTTAATCCGGCTAGTTTATGGATCTCAACAGCTTAATGAGCTCCTGAGTTCACCTCTTTCCTTCTCTTTTTCTTACATTATGAGAAAAAATCAACTTAAGCATATGAAATGAATTACCAAATCATTTGTAAAAAAGAAAAAACGGTTCAAACTGTATGTAATGCATCGTGTAAGTCATCAAAATTTAATCAAGCCACCATGAATATGGAAAATAAAAAGTAGAAGCTGAAAATGCAAGTGTAAAACCTTTACAGGGAGTCTCACTATCCTTTGAGCCAAATTTCTAGCAAAAGGGTCTCTGATTTTTCCTATCTCTTTTGGAAGAAATGATGGAAACTCACCATCACCACCACCACCAGCCGTAACCTTAACAAGACCAAAAGCCTTGAAACGCTCACATCTCTTTCTCATTTTGGCCCCCATTGGTGTTGCCGGAGGAGACACCCACTTCAAAGCCATCATTATTTTACTTTCAAACACAACAATATAATTAACAGCCAAAAAGGGACAGAACCCAGAAGCACTTTTTTGAGTTCAGCTGCTGCTTTAGAATGCTTCTAAAGCAAGAGAGAGACATAGAAATGCTGGTTCAATTTCCTCTCTCTTCTGTGTTCCCGTTATGAAATAAAGTTGCAAAAAGTACATTGAATTCTTCCCTAATTTGAACTAAAACACTCCTGCACTTGGCAGAAGCTTTCATATATTAAATAATTGTTTATTATTCATTCTCAATGTAGTAATCCTAATGTGTGTTTATATATATACACACACACAATTTTTTAATTTAATATTTTTCATACCCTATCTAATATAACAACAATTTAAATTTAAGTTAATACCATTTATATTTAAAAAAAAGGAGCTGCTGAAACTTATAGTTCCTTCAAATCATGTGAATAATAATCACAAGTGATAGAAGTCACATTAATTTTGAAACAGCTGTAAATTATAATAATTGTAACTTAACAAAATTCTTTAAAAAAATATTATTTTTGAAATATTTATATTCATTAATTAAAAAATATATATCATTTATTTATTAGACTATTAATTCATAAAATTATTTTAACTACTGGATAAATATTAGAAGTGATAAATATTAGAATTAGAAGGGGCCGAACCAAAGACCTTATGGTTGAGGGTGATGCACTGCGACCAACTGAGCTCTTCAAGCGGCAAAGTCAGGTGATGTCTTTTAAATTAGACATCTTATTTGCTATGCTCCTCTAAGACGGCCAAACAAAACATAGCTAAAGCTGACAAAATGGATCATCGAGTCGTATTTGTGTCGTGTCAGATTTAGATCGATCTAAACACGAGTTATTTAATAATTATGTCAAAATATTAAAATTTAAATTCGATACAGAAAATAAATAAGTTACCTAATAATTTATTTAATATCTATATATTTAATAAATATTACACACACTCGCAAACTATTATATATTTATATTATTTAAAGTTTAAACTATATATATGTAAATAATATTATATATTGATATCATAAAATATATATGTATATCAATAATTTATATGCTTATATTATTAAAATTTTAAATTTATAAAAAAATTTATAAATAAAACACTATATATATCAGTATATATTTGTCTTCTAATAAAAATTAAAAAGAAAGAATTATATTCAATATTTAAATTTTAATAACAAAAATTTAAAAATTAATTTAAAATAAAAAATATAATTATATTATTATTTAAATAAATAAGTTAAAAACTTTAATTTTAATCTGATAAAAAAAATTATGTTAATCTGAACCTAACTCATTTAATAATAATAAAGAATTATACCCATTGATTCGTTCGTGTTGGTGTTAGGAAAGCGGATCTTGTTAAAATTTGCCAGCAGCTCCACAAAGCAAAACAAAACGACACGGTCAAGCGTGCGTCAAGTGACCATTAACATTTTACGCACAAAGCTCATAAATATCATCATCAATTCAGGCTCCAGGGACAGGGAAGGACAGGACGATTGAATTTTATTTTAATCTCGCGAATCTAAGCGTCGACAATATGACAGAAGACAGTCACCATACGGTTTCGTCGGACGACTCTGCCGTATCTACCGACGCCTCCTCTCAAACACGGCAAAGGTACGCTGTATAATATTTTATTTTATTTGATTATTTTTTATTTGGGGGGGGGGGGGGGCTGGGGAGGGACAGTGCGTCGTTTTCACCATTTCTCTCTTATTAGTATTATTATTATTATTATCACTTACAACAATGTCAATGATGATGTTAGCTTAGGGTAATGAAATTAATTTCGAGCTCATGTTGGGGGGGGGGGGGGGGGGTCATGATTTTGAGTTGGTCTGTATGTATCTTTTCTTATCTTACTTGATATTGAAATTCAAGTTTGAAACACGGTTGACTGATTGGTGGGTATTTGCTGCTTTTGATGAATGATTTGTATATACAATATTGTGTGTTTGTTATAGGAAAAAGAGGAAGTGGGACCAGCCAGCGGAATCATTGCTTAATTTCCCTCTAGCCAGCTTGGGAATTTCCTTGCCTGGTGTGCCAGCGGCCCCAGTTCTCCCTCCTCCTGCTGCAGCTGCTTTCTTCACAAATCCACTGGTGGCTAGTGGTGCAACTGTTCCACCGGTTGTGCTTCAGGGGCCTCTGCTACCCAAGTTCAATCAAGTGAGATATGTTACTTTAAAATGATTCTCTCTTCTTACTGCCATAGTTTTGCTGCAAATTTTTGGTATATTTTTGTCGTATGTTTCTTTCCTTCTTCCTAAATTCGTGGTTTACAAATTAGGCTTTCGGTGCTATGTGTTTTTGTATGTTCTTACTGCAATGAAGTTTGGGTGTTGTCAAAATTTTGCTTCCAGTTTTATAAGTGCTTTGATCTATGATAAAGTCAATGTGTAACAACTTCTTTACATTAGGTGTGGACACATGGGGTAGTACAAGTTGTATGGACAGGTGAATACATTCGTCTACTGCTTTGCAATGGAAATGTTTATGTTTTTTATTTTTTAAACATTGAGTTCAAGGTTGTTAGTGTTTCTGGTGAATACTGTGAATTGTTGAAATTTGGGTGTTTCATTCATTGTAAGTGTCCTATCGACTTGGTCATTTACCTTAATGTCTGCATTGGGAAATTTCTGCTATGACAAATAGTGTTTGCTCTTCTGCTTATTTTGTCTAAAAATAATGATATTTTTGGTGTCTTAGAACGTGTGTCCTTTGCATATTCTAATATAGTGGTTGATGACCTCTATTCTACTGCATGCTATTGCTTTTTAATTATTTTGCGCAAAAAAAAATGAGAAATATTTTTCAATTTTGTCAGTGTCTAACTTATAATTTGTGGAGGCATCTCCCTCTCTTTGGTGCAATTTAGTTCTTGTATCCTATATTTTCTTTGGTTTTGTCATCGGGCTTTTTAAATTTTATATCCCTTAGGCTGAAGTCTATTTCACATTTCTTTTTTGGCTTTTAAATCAATAACGATTTTGTAAATTGTTTCTTTTTAGCCTAAGGTCCAAGATGAGTTAATAATTGCACGGGAAATTGTTATAAATGATTCGGAGTCTTCTGTTCGCTACAAACTAACTAAACGTCAAACACAAGAAGAGGTGAGTTTGATTCTCTTCAATTTGTTTGATTGAATAATATTTTATCTCTTGTTACTATACTTCAGGAATGGTTATTTTGTTCCTAGGAGACTGATTTGTTAGTTCACTGGTCTTGCAGATTCAAAAATGCACTGGTGCTGTGGTAATAACCAGGTTTGTGGGGATTATAGGAATTTATGATGGAGTTTTCTAACATCTTCTCTCGTGCGCCCGCTCTCTCTATGTCTCTCACACACACAGACACATTCACTCTGTTACTTCTTGTTTATGCATAAATTGAATTGTATTTCAGGGGTAAATATCATCCACCAGGTGCCCCACCCGATGGTGAAAAGCCTCTATATCTTCACATATCTGCAGGGGCTCATGTAAGTTTGATTGATTTATCCATATGGAACATTTATTGAAGTTATGGTTTTGGATTTGGATATTTTATTTGGCTTTATGCTTTCACATTATATTTACTTTTGTTTATGCCCGGAAATAGCCTTTTGTCACAAGTGAGGAATTATAACACAGGATTGATGCTACATTTTCTTTAGAACATTATAGATTACTAAGAACTGCATTAGGCCATCCATAGTAAGTTTTTGCATGTGTCGTATTTAGGAATCTATACTTTATGAGGCTAGCTGTACCCTTTTGAGTTTTTGAGACAAGAATTTCCCAGTTCAAAAGAAAATATGTTGGTTGTGACATATGTGGCTTAAAAAGATGAATAAAAGATTGGATACACGGTATATTTGAACATGTTGTGGCCTAACTGATACACTTTTAACATAAGCTTGGCTTGTAAATTACTCATAAGGAGATGGCTATTAATGTGCAAACACTTTTTAACTTTAATACCTTGAACTTGGATGACTTTGATTTTCCACCAACAACCCTACCGGCGCACAACACCCCCCCCCCCCCCCCCCCCCAAAAAAAAAAAAAAAACCTCTCCTTCCAAAAAGATCGAAAGTTATGTCACATCTGTTTGAGGTCCTTGCCTGACCCCTGCCTGTGCAATTCTTTGGCCATAAATAATGAATATGAGACTCAAGGTTTCCTTCTTTTTTCCAGAAGGATTTGTTTTATAGGTTTATTTTTGTTTTTTATATTTTATTAAATGACCTGTGCAGTTAAAAGAGACAGCGGAACGAATTTTAGCAGTTGATCGTGCAGCTGCCATGGTTGAAGAAATGCTGAAACAGGGTCATACAGGTTTTCCCACTTCACAAACAGCTATGTGCAATGGGGTCCAGGTATGCATACACTTCGTTAATGAGGTTTTTGAGTTATTTCACACAGTCCTGTGTATAACACCTGTTTGTCTTTGGTTCTCAGGCATTGAGTACATGTGTGTTTTTGGGCTTTGATGCTGACACATCACTGAACATTGCTGCTCGCATTCGTGGACCAAATGTGAGATTTTTCTTTCCTCTATGCCAATCTTTCGGATATGGCTATCATTTTAAAGGCTTTGTCAAAATGGTTTTGATTTTATTTTTATTTTATATTGTTTGTCAATCTGCATTGTGGTAGACATATCTCTTCTTACAATCTTTGACTCTGTTGTAATATTGGCTGTTCTATAAGTTTATGGATGTCTTGTTCTATTTTAATGTTTGAATTTTGCTTTCATCAACTTTTAGTTATTTGGTCTGGTCTATTTGATTTGTTTGTTTTGAATTTATTTAAACATGATGAAAACAAGAGGTTCTAATGTTTGAAGCTTTCTCTGACATCTCCATACAATTGGGAGAGATTGTTTTTCTCTTGGTGCTTCTGTTTGTACATGCAGGACCAGTATATAAATCACATTATGACTGAAACAGGAGCAACTGTCTTACTAAGAGGGTGTGGTTCTGGAAACTCTGAAGGGCCGCAAAGCGAAGGTACTGTGTATTATAAAATCTATGAGTGCCTATTGATTTTTGTTGTTCTGGATTCTTCAAAATGTGGTGCGACATACTCTCTCATTCTGGTTCCAGAAGTGCATCAACCACTGCATTTATTCTTGTCCAGTAATAATCCTAAAAGCTTGGAAGATGCAAAGCGTCTGGCAGAAAATCTGTTGGATACAATCAGTGCAGAGTGTGGTGCCTCCAGGTAATGCAGCTTCAAATTATATGGGCAAGAAGTTTGGATTGCCTACTGCTTACAATGGGTTTATGTGTTCTCTATATCTCCCCAAAAAGTAAGGCAATGCAGATGCAGTTTATGCTTTCAATTAATTGCTTAAATTTGGCCAGTGTGAAGTATGTAACATTTTTGTGTAAAATCATGGTAATGGAAAACTTCTTGTCTTATTCTGTAGAACTTTGAGCTTTTCATCATTTTTCTTTTTCTTTTGGATGAATATTTATGATTACCTGTTGGGGTGATGACCACAACTGGTCTGTGATGCATGACTTTATTTAGTTTGTGTCAGGAATAACCATTGATGTTTCTTTGACTATGTTAGGGTTTCATCATGTAAAGTCTATAACGCTGTTCCACCCCCACAGCAGTTGTTGACTGGCATTCAGAGTTTTGGCAATGAGCAAAAGTTGAATGCAGGTTCCACTGCTGCATTGACATCTACAGTGAGTGTATCACCAGTTCCACCAGCTTGTTCCCAAGGCATGATGTTACAGTCCGGAGGAATATTGAACAGTGTGCAGCCACAGCAAAATATAGTTGGATGTCCTCAGCCTGTGTCAACTGGAGGAACAAGCTATAGTGGATATGAAGGAATATATCCACAGGCTACACCTCTCCAACAAGTTGCCCAAGCCCTTAGACAGTCATCTTCTCCTCTCACATCTTTAGTTGCTCCTACGGCATCAGTGTCAAGCACGGCAACAACATCAACAATGTCAACAGTCACTTCCATGTCTGAGAAGGAGAAGCGACCTCCACAGAAGCGAAAGTTTCAGGAGCTACCAGTTGGTTCAAAGGGCCCTGTAAAAAACAACCAGGTATCAATGAAATTTTTTGTTCTAGCTTGTTTCAGAAGAAAGCTGTGAGATGTAGACTTTTATATTCTGTTTACAATAAAGGGTGGAAGAGGAGAAAGATAAAGATGGATATAATATCCATCATTCAAATTAAGGTTTCTAGAAATTCATGTCTGTAAGCTGTTAGACCCTTAAATTTCTGGATAGTAGTGATAGTATAGTTTGTAATGTTGGTTTTTGAGATCAAAACTGAATTACATTGCCAAGGAATATGGGCCTATAACAGTTCACTACACTGGCAATTTGTTGCCTATATTAGTAAAGTAAAATTTCTGGTTTTGATGTTTGTCAATTTAGGCTTTCGAATTGTCTATGCTCTCTCTTTTTGTGTGCTTTGATTTATTTGACTTTGGGTGAAACTTATTTATTCAATTTTATGATTATGTGAAAATAAACAAAATATGAGAACTACCACATATTGACTACATTCAATACAATGCTATTTTCTCTTCCTTTTCTTTATCTCGACCGTATCTTTTGCTGACTTCCTCTGCTTTATGTTCCAGGTATTTTCTCTGACCTTCTATGAAGCTAACAGGTCGATATCGTACCTCTCTGTTTGGACAATTGGTTTGTATGTTTAACAGGATTTACAGCCCTGTTAATGGGTGTTTGCTGCTTCAGAGCTATGATGAGGGGCCAATTCAAGTTTTTGTGCTAATTTACTCTGGTGGCAGACGATGTGTATGCCTTTTAGAATGATGATTTTGCTTATCGTGTTGCATCTAGTGCTCACTTTCTCAAGTAGACCGCTGCTAGTATGCATGCTGTGTTTCTTTTGCATAAAAGGCTGCAAAAGCCACCGTTGGATACTTATATTACTGGAACTCAGTGTAGTAGAGTATTATCTACTTTAAGGCATGGACACTAAATAAGTTGGGTTAGAATGTTAGATATCAGCTAAAAGGTATGCAAACTAAATAAGCAAGCAAATAAAATAAATACACACACGAAGAATTGATGCCAGATGCATAGGTTCTCACACTGAAGCCCCAGAATTCATAGTTTTGAAAAATGATATTGAATGGAGAAGCTCTTCTGCTTCTGCCTCTTTTTCGTTTTCTGGACATTGGCATGATAGTGATAGCTGTGCATATTGCTGCTGGGTGTTTGCATGCTGTTGCAAGTCACCCAATGGAAAGTTTTTGTTTTTCAGCACTGAATTTTTGATTTCATAACATTTATTATTATAAAATATTCTTATGAAAGAATTTGACCCATATGTCCTCGAATCGCATATGTTATTATGAAGACATCCATGTTCAACCGTGGTTCTTACACTTTTCATTTTGAATTTCCCTTATAATGTTTCTCTGGAAACTTTTGAGGTTTTCTTAATATTACTCGGTTTGGCATTGGAATGCATGAATAGTAAGATCAATTAAAAATTATAATTATGAAGATCATTGAAAAATTAGGCTTGGTTTCTTTGTCGCTAACTTGTTGCAGGGATCAGAACTATCAAATCGAAGTGAGCTGTCAGTCAATTTGGATGTGAGAAATGTATCAAATATGCCAGCTCCAAGTAAGTTGGTCCAGCCGTTAGACAATGGAATGCCCCATCCGCCTCCAAGAAACATGCCTCCTCCACCACCAAAATTTACTTTGTCGGCTCCAACTGCAAAATTGCATGACAAGAACAATAGTTTGAATAAAACAAAATCTGATAATATCCCTGGTAAGAATGGAAGCTTTTTCACCATTTTTTTTTGCACTCTTTTTCCTTTTGCTAAATTGCTATCAATGGGAAAAGTGGGGGAGGTGATATATTTTATCTTCTAGAAAGAATTGTTCCTCAGCTGATCACAGTTGTATTTGCGTTTCTAATTTTTATTATCCTTTGTTATCAAAACCATTTAGTCGTTTCTGATACTTTGGTCAAGCTAATGGAATATGGAGAAGATGACGACGACTAACCTGAGGAAGATGGTGAAGAATTGTGCAGCAGTGACTCCAGTTTTAACCTCAATTCTGGTAACATGGTAGCTCGAAAACCAGTTTGGGCTGTATGACTAGCTTCTAAAAGTGAAGTATTGGCTGCAAAAGTGATTCTTTGGTCAGCATTCTAGTATTATATGATTGCAACTTGTTAGGTGCATATAGACTGTGTGTTGGCATGTGCGACAATGCCTTATGTTGTATAATTGTTGCTGCTAGCTGTGGTGTTGGCTATCACTGAGGTCTGTTTTGGTCGGGATATGAAGATTGTTTGTTGTACTTTAATAAGTGTAGTTGTACATTAGTAGTTTTTGTCTCAGTTTTAGGAGCAGAGTCTTTTGTGGGTTGTCATTTCTTGTGCGTTAATCAAGTTTTATGCCTCGGGAGTAGAACTCCGTTGCCAAAAGATTGCTGAAGCAAGATGTATATTGTACCCGTCAAAGGCAAAACCGTCGTCTTGCTTTTTGGTGCCAGTCATTCAACAATTTGATCTAAGACATGTCTGTTTGTAATCGTTTTGAAAAGATTTTCAGAATTTTTGTTTTTCTTTAGAATCTTTTTTCTCTCTTCCAAAACTTGAATGAAAATCTTGAAGAATGGTTCATTCATTTTATCATTGACACTGAATCAAGGGTAAACGGTTCAGAGTTTCTGCACACTAAGCTGCTATTTTCAATGCAACATTGAAAGTCTGCAAATGGCGCAGGGGTTGATAAATTATTTGAACCCTTGAAATGTGTACGGAAGTAGTAGTAGACATCAGGATTCCGTAGGACAACAACTGAGGGCAGCCCAACTTGGTGGAGGTGTGTGGTAAAAATCTCAATCGGGTGACTAAATTAATGTCAACTTCATTCATACCATAAAATGGATGGCTTGATGATATGCGTGATCAACCCATCACGCAAAAATTGGAGAAAATTCGGCAATTCACAGGCTATTGTAACAGATAGGTACATCGCCTACACATGTACCTTAATCTAAGGTCTAAGCTAGTCAAGTTGAACTTTCTATATCTTGGCAGGCTCACAAGTGGTCTTCTCAGCCACATCATCCGTAATTTTTTCAGATGAATTTGTCACATACATTGTTTCAAAATTAGCACCATATTCAATTCAATGTCTCCACCAAATATCTCCGCCGCCATTGATGAAATAAATATCCACCATAAGATGCTTTTTCCTGGGCCCCACAGAAAGGATTGTTGTCAGCAGTCAAGTCTCTTTCTTTTGGCAAATTGTTCAGGCAGAGCTGTTACTTTTTCAAACCTGAAAGTGATGGGCTAACAGACGCAACTTTTTTATCACATGCCAAGTTGTTCATATTCATCACACAAGCCCCCATGTAGGCCCCAAGTTTAAGTTGCCATTCTACCGCCAACCGTAGGACATTATCTCTAAACAAGCCCAGCTCTACTTCTGCTTCATTGAGCGTGATATAAAATCTCATAGGGGTGTTCGCGGATTGAATTTTACGGATTGGACATTAATTTATATCTAATTCATAATTTTACGGATTATAAATTTTCAATCCAATTCAATTCACGGATTAGACAATTCAATTCAAATCTAATTCATATGACTGTGGATCGGATGCGGATTTGACCCAATCCATATTCAATCCGCCATTTTACGAATTAGTTTGCGGATTAAAAATTTTTAATTCTGTTTATTCTACGAACTAATTAAATAAAAAAATCTAATTTAAAAATAATTTTACTACGGATTAAATTCAAAATTAAATAAGATTTAAATAAATTAAGTGTCTAAATAAAGTTATAATAATACAATCAAAGTTTCAAAATATGACATAGTGAAAAGAAAAAATCTCATTTGTTTAAATCAATACATGAAAATTAATTAAAATTATAAAAATTAACTGTTTAGAAAGCTATACTTATTTATTTAATTATTTAATATGTTTATTATATATTATTATCGAATAAGATATGTATAGTGTCAATGTAACTATAGTTTGAGTTATTTATTTATTAGTAAATAGTAATGCCACATTTACAAATTTTATTTTTTTAAATAAATAAATATATATTTCATTTTTTTACGGATTCGCAGATTTTTGCGGATTTACAAAAAGAAATCCATATCTAATCTATCGACTGCGGATTTTTAAATTTTCAATCCAATCCAATCCACAGATCGGATTTTTACGGATCAGATTTTTGTGGATCAGACAGATTAAGCGAATCGGATTAGATTCTAAACACCCTTAAAATCCCATCAAGCTGTCAACACCTGAGCCTTTTTCTGACTCATTCACAGTCAACCCTTGTTGTCTTTCCTCTCCCTCTTTGTGAAGCCTTGGTTTTGACTGGTGACTCTCCTGGTGTGTTATCTGATAAATGCAGCAGCAATGACTCATGTGGGCTCTACTGCCCGCCCATGTTAAACAACCTGCGGACACCATTACACACTTGATTGTATAAGTTGGTTGTTACCCTTCAAACAGTATTATCATCCTCTAAACTAATGGTTGTTTGTTCCATGAATTGTATATCATCCTCAAACAGCATTATCATCCTCTAAACTCATGGTTGTTTGTTCCATGAATTGTATCCCTCTCAAATACCAGACACTAAATGCAACCAAACCAGAAACAAGATTCATATAACTGTTATTTGACTTGATTAATAGTAGCACAAAGTGCGAGTACAAAAAATACTGTTTGTGAAGAATTTCACCATTCCATATTAGGTTACATTTTTGGAACTTGGAAAAGGGAATTGTCCAGATGTACAAAAGCAGGTGGTGAATTTGCATAGCACCACCTCTTTATCAATCAAAATAAGGTTATAGGGGGCCAAGACGGACATAGAGGCCTTACCTATGTCAAAAAACTTCAAAAAGGAAATGCTACAAATTCTTGTGGTTCTGCTATGTTCCATCACCTCCTGTGAGGATTGTGCAATGATTTTGAGGATCCCTCAAAGAGATCCAACAAGTAACTCTGCAGATCATCAGCACTGTATTTAATGTGCCTGTCACTTATGTGATTCTTATGTCTGCTTTCAAAAGTGCGATAAGCTTGGATCACCTTCACCGATATTGAAATTCTCAAGTCTTCTCGAAGCTGAACATTTGGGATAAGCCATGCTGATTGGGTTCTGTAGACCTCCTCAAATGCGAGATAAAAGTTCTTGAATCTCTCTTTGAGTTTTGAGACAGAACTCGAACCAGAATTCCTGTCATCCATCAATAAGGGAAGGATTGCACTCCAAGTAGCCCTCTCATAGTCCATCGCATGTTGTTGGAATTTCCAGTTGTGCTTCCGGATCCAGTTGTCACCAAAAATAAGCCTAAGCTCTGAATTCTTAACCTTCTGAGCCATGTAATGTATGTTGTTCATCAAAAAGATGTGTTGCAGTGAAACATCCTTGTACATCTTTGATTTCTTATGAAGTTTGGATTCTAGAATTGAAGCGACTGAACGATAGCGGATAGCCATTGGTGAAAAATTGCAAGTCAAACTTCCGCTTAAGCTCTCTTCTTCCATGGCTGAATTCATGTTAGCTGGCACTGAGGTGGGATCCTCTTTATCGTGGTTCCTTAAAAGCAAATTAAGAGTCTCACCGTAGTCAGTGAGAGTCCTGATGTAGTTCATCACATATTTGGTAAGATGGAGAACTCCTCCTCCAGCAAAAGAGTTACTTGTTGTGTAAGATGCAATGGCATTCTCAAATTCCATAAATGTCGCCCTCACAGAATCACCCACCCTCCTCAGAACCTCATAATACTCGATTCTAACCGAAGAAGCAACTTTATCTGCATATAAAGCATCTATATCGGAAAGAAGATCAGCTAGAACCTCGTACATGTCAAGAATGCAAAACAACTTCTCCGGTTTGTGGGGCCCGATGGATACAGCCTCACCAAAATTCAGCAGCTGCAACATTGAAGCCTTTGATGCTTCAACAAAACACGATACATTGACTGGTTCAAACTCCCCAAAGATCTGCTCAGAAAGAAACTTTTCACTAGCAAGATAGCTCCGTACAAAGATCTTCAGTGCCCAAACCCATCTCTTGATCTTGGAATTCAAATGACCCCATTCCATCTTAAGTACATCCTCAATACTCAGTTTCTCCATTTCAAGAATGAAGAGACACTCATCCAAGGCATCCTTTCGGGCCATGACATAGGCCCGGCAACATTCATGATCATAATTAGACAGGAACATCAAATTTGCAATGCACCTGAGATCAGGTATCACATCTGCACGGACCAAATCAACGATAAATTCTTCTGAGGTCCTGCTAACACTATCTCTTTGAAAAGAGTCATCAATGGATATGGAGTCATCCCCGTAAGAAATAATTGAGCTCTCGTCTATAATATCCTCCTCACTTGATCTGAAGGACATGTGTTCTGGCTCAAAAGGTTGCCTGTTCTGAACAAGGATGTGCCTGAATTCTTCCTCAAGTCTATTCATAGCCATTTGAAGAACATCATGGGCTTTCTGCAATAGCTCTTTCTCATGACCATTTTTCTCCAAACACAAACCATCCAATCGTTCAATCAATTTTCGGGCTTCATCAGCAGCATTCAGATACTCAGAAGCTTCATCCGGGCCCGAGTCCCAGATCATAGACTGATCTGCCTCCCTGCTCAAGATCTTCTCCTGAACAATATTAAGCTGTTCTTCAATCTCACTCACTCCCTCATCACTGATGGTCGCCATGGTTGACAATTGGGAGCCGAGATCTGCCAAAACTCTCTTCATATTACTAGTAAGGTTTTTATTTGACCCTAATGCCCTCACAAGGTGTTTTGCGGCAGAAATCAAGTTCTCTTCTTCTTCCATTTCTGGAACAATCTTATTAATATCTCCCATTGCTTGACAAGACGCGAGGAATTTTCAACAGTCACAGCACTGCTCCGACACGTAATGCCCTCTAAATCCTAGAATTTTCAACAAGCAGGAAAATCAATTTTCTGCAAACCAGAACTCGTAACTTTCTATCGAATGAAATGATCACTAGGAAGATACCAAACAAAGAATCCTCAAACAACATGCTAGAAGAATCAAAGAATTGGTTAAACTATTGAATAAGAACAACACGATTGATTGAAATAAACGTTTAACTTAAAAATTTCACTATTTGCTCTAGTATAATAACAACAAGACAAGAGCAACAGAAAAACATAACTCAAGTTCCAATCTTTGGCGCTTGGCAGGCCTTCACAAACACGAACGTGAACAAAATACATAAAACACAATGGGTTTCTAAAAAAGAAGCTAAGAAAAGCATACAAGTGATAAAAAAGAAAGCTTTGATAAATGTTAAAAAGAAAAAAAACTAAGGTGTACAAGGAGTACAAAGCAAAACTGACCTGTTTTATCGGAGCTTTTGGAAGACCTTAGACCCTAGCTTGCAGCTTTTTTGAGTTTCCAATTGCTAAATCTCCGCGAGCAACTTCGAAGATCTAGTCTTTGTTTGTTTGTTTGTTGATTGTTATGTGCTTTTTGCATTTTTATTGTGCCTCTGCCTCGTGGCTTTGACCGTTTTTGGTATACGCGGACATACACAAGAACACAGGTGGTCAATACAACTGAATTATACCACCGTACTCCTTGGTCCTTTTCTACATGACAGACGAGCAAAACCAATGATACATTTACAAAATCATGCAAAAAATAATAAGGATAAAAGCTTTACTAAAAAAGATAAAATTATTTACTTCAATTAATGATAGTCACACTCACAATCATTGTATTTAATCATTGCAAAATAGGCGAAAATGATCAATTTTGTACATTTTGAAATATGCATATTGTCATTCGATAGTTATTAGGCAGTGAAGTATTTGAGCTGTAAGTTTTTTAATCATTTTGATACCAGGTTAAGAGAAAAAGGTCAGTCTACTTATCTCTTTAGGACATACTGTTGATTGATGTCGAAGAACTCGATTTAACAAAATTATTTTTATTGCAAAGGACTTCCACCAGACCTTTCCAAATAGTTTTCCAATTATGTGTGCTGCTCCTGCAATGTGGTCCGATATGATTCCACTTCCCATGACATCTTTTCAAAGATACCAATTTTTTAAAATGTTTTAGAGGGATTCAAACAAATAGAAATCCTCTAGAACTGTCTTTGTTTGAAAGAAGACAAAAAGCTTGTAAGTTACCTATGGGATTGGACTATTCCCACCAACTCTTCTTGAAAGAAATCGGATAAATTACCAGCAAAATTAACCTCTTGCGTGTTCATTCCATTTTCGTTTCCTCATACACAATCAAACTCTTTCTTTCCCTTTTCTACTCATGATTAAATATAACAAATACCCAACATTTGGAATTTAAATTTAGTATTTTTCCAATTGCAGGGAGAAGTTTTTTGTGTTTTTTCCCTTTCTTTTTTTCGGTCCCTCCGTTTTTTCATCTTGATTTTGGAAGTGGGTCACCCCTCAAAAATGATTTGAATAGCTGAAGAGCTGCTCTTGGCTTGAAGAGTGGCACCTCATGCCCCGCTCCTCTCACTGTTGCAAAAGTTAACCCTTCATATACCTCTGTCCAGCCTCCCACCTTGGCATAAAAATGAAGGGGAAAAAGAATAAAACTCATCACATTCACATTTTGTAGATTACAAAAATAACATATTCTGCTTAGGTAATTCAGTTGGAATATCTAAACTCAGAATTAGTTAAATCTACTTTCAAGTGCGTGGAAAAATATCTACCCTCTCTCTCTCTCTCTCTCTCTCTCTCTCTCTCTCTCTCTCTCTATATATATATATATATATATATGCACAAGGAATGGCTAGAAGGTCAATATTTGACAAAAATCTGGCCAAAGAACGGATGTTTTGGAAGATTATTTGATGCAAGCCTAAGTCAATTCAGTGAACTATTAATCTTCCCTAGATAAGATCAGAACCATTGATATAATCTTTTACAAGTTCTTGTAAATCCTATTTGTATAAACAAACATATGGGGGAAAGTTTACTGACCTGTTTCTTAACATACCAAGGGTACCATGGAATTTTTGTTGTTAATTTGAGCTGTGCAAGTGAGTATCTAGTTGCTGTAACTGGCACCACCGAGTCCACATCCCCACTGCAATTCTCAATCAAACACATGAAGAAAAATTAAAACTAATATTCATACAATGGACACAATTATGGGTATATTAATTTTTGAAACAATTACAAGCTAAGTACTGAATTTCTGATATCAACTTGATACAGAATTTGCCAACCTGAAAACCCAGACTCTCAATCCGCCAGCAATCATTTCCCTATAAATTGGAAGAACAGATACATCCGTGTCGTTCCAATTTCGGTTCAAAACTTCACTGTATAAGTAGCAAAATCAGACAAAAGATCATTTGTACTGCATACAGAAAACTGATAAATTGAAATTTTTGTTGTAGATTATTACCTGCAAGCAGTCCACTTATAAGGAATTTTGGTCTTGTTAGCGTGAAGCGCCACCTGCACGTCGGGCCTATTGTAATATATCTCGGCATATTTTTCAGTGCAAGGGTCATAGCCCGAAATCCGCCGGAAAGTCTAAAAACAACACGCGGAAGATTTATTTTAAGTACGGTGGGAAGGGATGATTAAATTGTGTCTTATAACAATCACAATATATATAAAAATGTGTGTGTGCGTGAGTATATACATATGCATACTTTATAATTATGGGGGCGATGAGGAAAACGCATAAGACGGCGAGTAGCAGCGCTGCCATCGGAGTTGTTACAAGGAGATGCATAGATGTTATATTGGTCAATGTTTCCAAATTCTTGGTCCATGGCATAAGTATACAAGGATTCACACTCGTCCGATTCCTTCTGCCTTCGGAAATCACAAGTGTTGATGAGTTGCCGGTACGTTTTATCAGAGATCATAGCATGACTCCACCAGTATGTCACAGTACCAAGGTTGTCGTAGTAGTTGTCCGTCACTGCATTGCCAACCTGCAATCACATTTCACATTTCTATTTCTGATTATGTTATCAAAATTATATTAAAACTACTACGCACCTACGTGACATGATGAGAAAATTAATCGAGAGATCAATGAAAACAACTGATTAACTATCTGTTGTGCTATTACTCTATGTATAAAACTATATATATATATATATATATATATACACGCACTTACGTACGTACCATTATTCCTATGAGATTTATGGGGTGTTTGGACTTTGAGTTGTGGATCATAATTTCTCTAGCCAGCTGAGGGACATAGTGGCCGGCATAGCTTTCTCCTGTGAGGTACACTTCCCGCCCTTTATACCTCGGGAAACGATCCATCCATCGGATTAAGAACTCGAGTGAGTCCTTGGCTGCATGCACCCATCCGCCACAATGTATCACACATATAAGCATAACAATCACTACTTACGCGTTAATTGATAGATCGATGATTAGGTAATCAACAATTAATATAGAGAGCGAAAGATACCGGTGCGGCCATCACCGGTGTCAAGTAAATCGGAGGAGCGGTTGGTGTAAGAGAAGCCGACACCGGCCGGAGTTTCCAAGAATAAGAGGTTGGCCTTGGTGTTCCATGAGAACTTGTTGAGGTCCAATCCTGAGGCAGTCTTGTTGATTCTGAACGGCCCTATTTCTTCAGAAGCACCATATGCCACAGAAGAACAACCAGGACCTGTTTGCAAACTTAAAACTTGTAAACAAATAAAATGTACCCCACAATAGTGATATTTCTCATCCGATATTTTAATTATTAAAAAAAAAAGGTACCTGTGATGATCGTATAACATTATTGCTAGTACTTTATTTATTTATTTTACTTTTTCTTGCATATCTCTATTTTTTTTTTCCTCCTCTTTCCAAGTTTCTTTTTACAGTTAAAATTTTATACATGGGGTAAAGTTTACTATATCCCCCAATTAAATCCATGTATATATGATACCCGTACTCCCCTGACTCTATACACACACAGACACTCACACACTGATCATATATATTTAATTTGAGCCCCTTCTCCTTCAAATTGAAGGCTGAACCTCCCAGCATAAGCTCCTAACTAGCTCAATTTGCTAACATCATGATTAAAATTTATAACAAGGATATTTAATTACCAAGAGAAAAGAGAAGTTTGTGTCGTGAAATGTATGCATTTAGCAAGTGAAGACAAGAGAATTGCAGTAAAATTAGGAAGTATAGATGTACATTGATGGTGCAACAAACGCTAGCTGACAAGCCGGCTGAGTCTCTTTCTTTCTCACACTACTGAAACAACAGCAATGGCTGTGCAATATGACCTATTAAATGCTGGCTGTTTCTGGTTGCTGTCAAGGCATTTATTTTCTGGTCACTACTCCATGCACACACACACGAAGCGTGCATGTGTGCAAGCAAGTGAAATAAATAAATAATAGTTTGTAGTTTTGCGTGATGAATGGATTTTCAAGTTTTCAATTGATATAGGTCATGATGATGATGAGCTTCTACAATAATATTGGTAGTTAGGTCATCATCATTTTAATTGGTAGGCCACAGTCAAGTCATGAGGCCACTCTCCCTCTATCACAGTCACTCGCAAACAAAAGAAATAGTGTGAAAAAGTAAAAACATCTTTTTTCTTCTGCATCAAAGATTACAGCGTGCAGAGAAGCTTCTAATTTGAGCTTTGCACTACCAAAAAAAAAATATACACAAAAACACAAAATGGTTGCCAAAAATACTAAAGAAATTTTAAGCACGGACATTTATTAATTAATTATCAGAAGCAATAGAACAGGAACACGACAATAAATATATGATCTATATTATATAAGCACATGCTTAATGCAGTCATACATACATACATACATGCATACACACACACACACACTTACACATGTTTGGAACTAACCTCCATTAAGCCAAACAACAAGAGGTTTATTGAGAGGATTGTGGGCGGCTTCAGTGAGCCAGTAAAAGAGAGCTCTACCAGGAACTTTGTTGACAGGAACGTAGCCAGAGAATTGTTGGAAAGAGACCTTTGGTTGGCCTGGAAGTGATGCAATTCTGTCAGCTTCTTCTTCTTTGGTCACCACTGCTACACCATGGCAGCAGCTTGAAGCTAAAAGATTTAGTGTGAGGAACAAAGAGAGCATGGACACAGAGATCTCATGTCTTTCGTAAGCTGCCATGATGGTGACCATGGCTTTCTTCATCACGAAGATTGAAGAAATATGAAGAAAGATGAAGAAGGCCGGGTCTCTTATTTTTTGATTGATGTGAAGTATAGAAGGAGTAAGTGTTGGCTCAGTATGGAATAAATAGGGGAGATTAAGAGAGAAAGGAGGAGGTTGATTTATGACTGTGCTATCATATTTTCAATTTATTATATGATTTGGATAGTGGATACCCCCTTTTCAAATAGGGCAACCCATGTTGATTTTAGTTAAAAGTCAAATTTAACCTTATGTCGAGGGTGAGTTCTAAGACACTCCAACGATTAAACCATTTTCGGATTGCCATTCTTTGGGATCAAGAGTATCTTCGGATTTGATATGGGTTTTTAATTCACAAAGTGCGTTTGTATTTGTTCAAAATAGAATTTGACCATACCTAACTAGCTAGCAATGTATACATTCATGCCAAAATATCTTTATCGAATTGGAAAGTTCTTGGACATTCTTGGAAGATTGCTTTTTTCTTTTTTATTTTTACCTATTTACTCACTGTTATATGTATATTTCAACCAATTAAGATGATATGCATACACGTGGTAAACAGTGAATGAATAAAGAACATTTAATGTTTCAATAGAACTAAAGATATTTTCTTAGATAAGCTCTGATAAAAGAGAATTCTAGCTATTCAATTCTCTTATTTGAGATTAATTGTTAGAATTTTGAGAAATTTCTAAGACACATAATACATATGTATAGTTCAAAAAAAAAAAAAACATAGATACAACTTATGTAGATCTAAGAAAGATCCTAATTTAATTATCCATTTGATATTGTTTAATTCAAAGAGATAAAAACTTATCTAAGAACAAGAATAAGCCCTTAAAATATCAATGTTTGATGTGTGCCTCTTCCAAAGCGATGCCAATTGCTGGAAGTGCAGGCTTCGCTTGGTTCTTGGCCTTATCTGTCTCGGCAACAAAATAAGAGTTAACAAGAGGAGTCTTTGAAATAAGATGGGATGTCCATGTCTCACACCAAATTGTTTTGTTATTTTGTTTCTTTATTTGTGAAGGGGGGTCTCTTAATTTTGTCTTAATTATAAGGGCGTGCAAAGGCTTCACATGGTTTCCAAACAGTCCCTTTAATATCCTCCATCAATTCCTCTTGTATTCATATCCCACAGCTTTGACCATCTCTCTTCAGCAAGCTTTATCCACTCTTACTTGATATTCTTCCTTTGTTTTTTCTCTGTTTTTTTATTATTAGCAAATTGTCTGGATAAGAATTAATATTAAATCCAATTTCGGTATTAATAATTTATTTTGTCACATACGGTAGTTGTAGAACTTCTAATAATATGTGATTATTACTTTTGCAGCTTGCCTATTAATGATACATTGGCTTGTTGGGCTACAGTTTTCTTCGTGATGCAGCTGTTAAACTAACTTAGCAACTGAAACTTGAGAAAAGCATTTTATCCCGGAAAAGGACTGCCATGAATTTAACGGCCATCATGAATTCGCCTCTTCTAGGATTTTTCAATAATAAGTTTATCGTACTTAAAATTTAAAACAACTATTATTATTATTATTCCTCAAGTCCAAACCAAAGACACCTTATCTTGTCTTATCTTATCTTTGTTCCTTGTTAAGAAGCCTATTAAAACAATAAAGAAGATTGAAGACGACATTTTCATGCAAGTAATGAGTTTTTTCAACAATTACATCTTTAATTAGTAAGTAATTCTTCTATAAAAAGAAAACACTGCCCATATATAAAATCCTCGTCACCCACAAATTAATACATTACTGCCATTAAATATTTGTTTTCCGCTTTCAGAAAATAGAAAAATTGTTGTGTACATACGGATACACGTACATACATACGTACGTACATGCAAGTTCATAGCAATGAATAAATTGCCATTATTACACAATAAAGAGGGTTTGTTTGTTAATTTATAGGTTTCTCGAGTTCTCGTTGCGCGCACGCGAGGTGGGGTCTCACTGATTTCCAAAAATAGCATAGTGTGTGAGAGCAAACGAGCAATTGGCCCAAGTGAAAGTGATGATGATGGCTCTTTTGATTTTGAACTACAATTGGTTGTCATTCTTTGCTCATTTTAGCAACTACTGCACTGTTCTTGATAACCCATCATCACAATCCATCCCCATTTCCGTCCTCCATTTTTCTCCACTCACATTGCCTAACGTTGTTTTTCATTTTTATTTATTTCTTTTTGCATTTCCAACCATTATTTTTCTTTTGCCCTTTTTTTTTGGGGAGGGGGTTAATAGAAAACAATGGTTATTGGGCGTGCTAATGATGTCAGTAGTCAGAGGCATAACCTTTAATGTCAAATTTGGCATTGGCTTTAGAAGATTCAATATATTCTTGAAAACACTAATTTTTTCTTTGTTGATTTCTTTATACTTGTCTTTCTAAACAAAAATCTCCTCCGGTGGCTATGGTGGTGCTGTTTATAAATATCATATATCATCAAAATCTCTTATATCAGTTTGGCACAAGATCCTTCAATGACATAAATTTTCTTAAATTTTTAAAGATCACGTGTTATGTGTCTTTCAAATCATCAAAGAATCTCAATAGGATAGGATGATCTAATTCTAAATGTTTGAGGGGAAGGAAAAAAAGAAAAAACCTCCATTTTTCGGCAGCAGGTTTAGCAACATCACACTGTTCAAATTTTAATTATATAACGAGAAAGATGCACTGTGAGGATGAATCTATATATATGTAAAATTTGAAGATTGCCGTGTCTACTTCTAAATCAAAAACTCATTCATAATATATTTTTATCATATAAAGAAAATAAGAATAAATCTGCCCAATAAAATCATAGCGGTGGGGGTAGCTTAAAATTTCCTAAAAGGAAGTAAGAATAAAATAGCTAAACTGAACATGGAAAGTTAATAAATAAATGTATAATGAAATTAAGTAGCCAGCTATAGCGTTAATGACATTAAAGAAAGGAAAAAGGAGGCCGTTGGCTGCTTTTGTGATGTGTTGTGTTTAAACTTTAAAGTGGAAGAAATTAATAGGGACTTTCCATTTCCATTTCGACTTCCACTGGCAGCAGCACATATGATGTAATGAATTGAATACACAGTGAGGCGGAGAAGTGGGAAACGAGAGAAGCCCGGCTGCAGAGTTGCGTCATGCATTTTCAAAGTCAAGTAGTCAATGTTCTTCTCTCTCTACTCTCTGCTTTAAACATTGAAGTGCTCGTTGACAAAACAATTAATTAATGGGGACCTAAAAAAAAAAAAAAAAAAATATATATATATATATAAATAAATATATAGTTATTTTTTAATACATATATCCTTAATTTTTTTTATGTAAATATATTTTTATATTATGAGTGTTAATTTTTAATTTTTTTAAATTACATAATTTAATAATAAATTTGTATTAAAAAAATATGAGCGTCTGTCCCTAAAAAATAATTATACACACATATTATATTAAATCGCATAATTTAATAATATATTCGTATTTAAAAAACAAAGATGCTCGTGAGAATTATTATTATTAAGAAAAGTTTAAAAAAATTTTAAAACTATGTGGATTAATAATATTATGAAATTAAATTTTAAAAATACATAATTTTAAATTTTTTTTGTATTTTAAAATCTTTATTTATAAGGTTTATAAGATTTAATTATAATTATTTTTTGTAATTATTTTTATTTAAAGTACTTATTTATAAGGTTTCTAGTATATTTCTCATTAATTATAAATGTTTATGTTCACTTTAAAATATAAAATTTTTAATTTAGTTCAAGATAATATATAAATACCCGGAGAAAATCTGAATTGGAATATGAGGAAGTAATAGTTTTCTTTTTTTTTTTTTTTGGCCTTTTTGACGCAACGGACGAAATTAATAGTTGTATGGTGACTGATAAGATGTATTTGGTGTTGACTAAAGTCACGTGGCATTGATGTGACCTTGACTCAATCAATCATTCAATCACTAGATAGTTAGTTAATAAATAAAAAGCAAATACTGTCCTATTAAATATTAATTGTTGCCCCTCGCCTCCGCTCCTTCTTTATGATTATAATATGGGAGCCGTTAAGTTACACAGCAGCTGTAATTTAAAATTTTTTTTTATAATATTAATATTTTAACACAGTATGTAATGTCGCATACGTTAAAATATGACTGAATTATTATGTATTCTAAGTTTTCTTATTGATTAATCATATTTTAACAAGTGTGAGGTCACCACGCTCGACGTCGAGTACTATAATTAAAAAACTTTTTAAATAAAATTTTATTAATTATTTTAAAAAGTCAATTCAGTGAAAATAAAAAGGTTTCTAAATTATTCTTCATACGAAATTGTTTTTTTTTTTTATTTAAAGAGTTTTTCTAGAGATTTTATTTTATTATTATATTATTTTTTATATCATTATTTTTTATGAGATAAAAGCGTTATAATTACTATTATTTTAGTGAAAAAAATTGATTAAAATAATAAAATTTATTTTTTTGAAAGGAATACAATTTATTTTTATTTGAAGATTCTTTTTAAAAATGACTTATTTCTTTACTTTTTTTAATTTATTGCATAAATAATCAAATAAGTATTTGAAGTGTTAAATTAAAATAGTCTTCTTAGTGATGCTCCTATAATATAAATTCCCACGTCATAGTTGATATTTATGCTAATGGTAATGAAAATTTTGGTTAATTTCCGTATTACAAAATTACAGTTATTTTTTTATTGTGAAAATCACACAGTCGTGCCACCTTCTCGACATTCAATTATTCAACTCAAATGAAAATGTTATTGGAATGGTGGAGAAAATTACACTCACCCCACCACTTCCACCGGGAGGTTGATTTTTTCATGCCACTTATGTACATAGAACAACTCCAATTAATTAAGATTATTGAATAACAACACTTATGGATCTTTTTTTTTTCTTTTAAAGAAAATAATAATAATAATGATGATGATGATGATGTATTATTCACAATGGAAGGGTTACATACTCATCTGATGGAACGAATATGCATGTATGTGGAATTCTTTTCATTGAATCACGGGGGGAGATGGGAGCATAGCAAGCTCTGATTTTATCTGATTATATATTATTGTTACTTTAATAGTCAAAATGAACATGATGATAGCCAATAATTGGTTTGAATGTGTGTTTGTTAGTGGCTACTACTTAGTTGTTAAATGTCATAATCCAACTCTGAAAAACAAGATTGATTTTTTGATGTTCATATCTTTGGTTGTCTATTAATTCATTTCAGTCATATATACACAATGATAGGGATGTGATGTAAAGAAAGCTAATTAAATTTGAATTGCACTCTCTCTCACCTCTGCTCTGCTCTAAAATTTTGTAGCTCTTACTTACACCTTACCTCAAATGTATATAATTGATCCAGCCCCATAATGTCTTTGGTATTTTGACCAAGTCAGAATTGAATTTGAACATCCACTACAATTAAATGTATAATTAAGAACTCTAGTTCTCTATATATACATATAAATATAATTAATTTCTGGTACAGATAGAAATAATTTGCATAAGAAAACATAGCTTTTTTTTTTTTCACAAAAGAAGAGAGAAAACAAAAATAAAACCTACACGATCTTGCACTTGGATATATAAGTGTATCATATTTATTCTTCAAAGCGCATTATTCATTGAACTTTGGATATAAAAATTTATGTAGATTTATCATTTACCTATATTCCCCACTGAACAATTGTTTGGTACTGAAGGGAATTATCTGGATAAGATTGAATTATGTTATTGAAATTATTATGATGACATAATAATTATGATAGCCGATTTTATTGAATTCTATTAGTGCATGAACACGAGTGGAAATTGAGTGTGGACAGGTTTTAATTTGGAATCGATCGAGTATTGTCGTCATCATGCATGACAAGATTAATTAATTAATTAAGCTGTAGTTAATTCGGTCAAAGCACACGACCGACAACTTTCAATTCTCCATTTATACCCCTAAATTAAATTATGTTTACGAATATTTTAAAATTTGGAGTCTTATAAATTATTTCTGGTCTAACCCTATGAACAACTACGTACAGTAATTGGTTTCCCGGCCCCCATTCTAGGTGTACGATGTTTTAAGAGATTATTGTAAAACTATATATTATCATTGTTTTTTTTTTTTAAAAAAAAGAAACTATGAACTAGATTATCTGTTGTCATCGCAATTTAATTATTCAGTATAAAATATTTAAGAGTCGGGTTATGTCGGAACTGCTTTAAAATAAAATATTTTTTTATAACCACACAATTAAAGTTATAATATATTTTTTAAAATTATTTATCACTTTAAGTATGTGATTGTGATTTGTGCTCTATCTTAGAATGACTCGCTAATATTTAATTCATTGTGTGTTTATAATATAATGATCGAATTCAAGAAAAATTAGTATACAGACACGCAGCAATCATTTACACACACTCTGAGTACGTAGATAAGGGTTAATTGTCGGCATAGTACATTATTAATTATACATATATATTAATTCCAAAAAAAGAATAACAAGGATAAAACTCAAAAGCGGTGTGCCTTAAGCATACGTTGTCGCATAATCCATGTAAACAGATTAATTACTGTTATACTTATGCGCATCCCTCCATGATTGTGGTCATAAATACTATCTTGGTTGTGTAATGTAGTATATACTACAGCATAATTTGCAAAGAATTTTTTATAATTAATGTACATCACATATCATGATCTGAAAATTAAAACAAAATTTGTTCAAAGAAGAATGACGACAACACCTAATTTGTACATATCCATTTTGTACAGAATCAGCTAATGGAACACATATTATATATTCATATGAATCAAACAATCACACGCGTGATCTCAATATTGATACAAAATTATAGTTTCATTGACCCACTATGTATATTTACATATATATTAATAATTATTTTTCACTAAATAATCCCTTTTTTTTATGGACAAGCTAATTATATATAGTAATTTTATAATAAGGATATCTAGAGTAAGAGATGATTCCCCCCACCCCCCCAAAAAAAAAAAAAAACACATACCCTAATACTATATATTTTATTTTATAATATATTAAAATTTACATATATATAGATATATATATATATATATATCATTTAACTTATCCTTGATTATAAAAAATAATTGTTCATAATTAGCGACAAGTCAAACAAAGAGACTGTTTTGCTTGCAGTCGAAGAAGAATGGGGTCCTTGACTTAACTGCTTTGGCAATACATACACATCTCCTTGATCTATGGATTACTTGGGGGGTCGTTCAAAGCCATATATTATTTTATTACTTAAGCGGCGGGGTGGCTTGGCTCATCATACTAGTGAAAGAAAAAAAAATTAAATTAAACAAGGTAAGTATATTATCCAATAAATTAGATACTATTAAATGTTTTAAATTGTTTTCTTTTTAATAAGAAATGTTTTAAATTGTTAAAACCATACTTTGATGATATATACATATACATGTGTGTGAGATCATATCCGTTAAAATGTGGCCAGTAATACCAACTAGCCCCATTACAACTTGATACTGCCACGTCGAGCATGGACCCACAATTTGGGTAATCATTGAGTTTATTTGTTAATTTTATTATATATAAATATTTGTAATTTTGAACTCTCAACGGGCAGTAAGTAGAACACTCGACCGTTGCTAGTCCAAACTCCCGAAATAAAAGAAGTGTCTTGAAAATTAAACGTACAACTGCTGCTAGCCTGCCAGTGCTCTCTCTGTGTATCTGCTGCTTCTTCCTTCCAATATTTCTCTTTAATTAAACATAAACAAGGGAATCAATAATGGAGAATGCGATTGAAACACTTGCATTGAAGAAGAGTAGTCCCGCGCCTGAACCTGAATCATCACGCGGCAGCTGCCGGCTTATTATGGTTGTGGAGGAGCACAAAAAGAAAACGCATCCTCAGCCTCAAGAATCGAGAAAAACTAACACCCCAGATCGGCTTAAAGTGCCTAAAGCATTCAAGTGCCCCGAAAGTGAAAGGTATAGGAGCCCAACTGATTCAATGATGTCACCTGTTACTAAAGGATTGCTTGCTAGACGCAGAAAGGGGCCTGCCCTTCTCCCACCGACCATCAATCGCCAGCAGATTCAGGAATTGCTTGTTCAGAATGTGGGCTTGCTTCATAACTGATCAACGTCTGTGGTGTTTTTGTTTCTTTGATGCTGATGGATGATCGGATTCTTGAACCTGATGATGAGATGAATTTATCTGCCAGCTCTTTTTGTGTGCGTGTGCGTGTGCGTGTGCGAGTGTGTGTAATTAATAATTAGCTCTCCCTCTCAAGGTTACTTGCTGCGTAATTCATCGTCGTCAGTTGTTCTGTAACAAAATTACTAATTATTGTGATTGTTGTTCATCAATATATTCATGCGCTAGCTTGAGCTAATAAGTTACAGAACTTGAATCTCAATCAGTACAACACTGATATCACTCCAAGCGAACTTCATACCATTGGATTGAACCCACATCGCCCTGGAGTTCAAGTTCACAGACACAAGTTATTAGGAAAGCAACAGCTTCATCCATGGTTGCAAATCTTGCAAGGTCGGGAGGCAAACCACCCTTCCCAACTTGGCCTGCCCAATTTTCAAGCCAATATTTCAACCTGGCTTTTAGCTCTTCTTCTGTAACAAATTTCTCCTCTTCTCCTGGTTCCAGTAGCACATAAGTTTCCGTCCTCGAAAAAGCCATTCTACTCCTCCTCGTTGCACAAATCTGAACCAATTAATGAGGAAACCATTCCATTCACCAAATTACTCAAATGTTTCGGAATTCCAACTATATAACTTGTGTAACCGCTAACAGGAAGATAGATGGTGTGTGTATAATTTTGATAAAAAAAAAAAAAAGAAAAAAAAACCTTAGCTGCTGCATCTTTTCTCTGGCTTGTCAACTTAGGCAATCGGGAGTTTAAAGAGAAGCTGTAAGTCTCGGCAAGCGAACATACTTGAACTCGAGTATTTTGCCTTGGAGTTGGAGCATTTTTACCTGCAAATCAATGAAGTGATTTCAGCTTTGACATTGGCCTAAATGGGATTCTTGGACTATATATATTGTTTAAACAAATTCAATGAACTAAAAAGTTCTTAACACTAAATAATTTATTTATGTTCTTCAAGAAAAATAAGGTAAATTATGCATCACGTTTTAATTTTCATAGCTCGAGATATCTCACAATTATAATTAAACTGATTCAGTAATCTTGTAAAATGGTTTCTCAAGTGGCTAATAATTAATGGATACAAAAGGCTTCATTGTGTTCATCAATAACCAACAATTGTACAAAATTCCAACATTAATATTGCGCGATTCAACATTCATCAATGCAATTAAGATGGGCTCTCTCTGCAATTCTCAATCAGGTCGTTCATCCGATGCTATATGCTCTTTGTTACTAGCTAGAAAACTCAAAAATTATGCCCAAAACAAGAAAGGAAAGAAAAGACACTAAATAATGAACCTTTAGCTCAATCTCAAGTTCTTCATCAGTTTATAATATATGCCCGAAAAAGGAAAGGAAGGGAAAGAAAAGACACTAATGGAATAGCAACTAAAGAGAAAAGGGTATTAATAGAGCGAGCTTACAGTCAGAACTCTCAACTCTATTGCCCAGTAGCTGGGGATTTAAAATTAAAACTCCCTCCATTGAAGCAGTTCTGTAGCCTGAAACTCTCGGCTAGCATATAATTTTTACGGACCAACGGATACAACAGGGTTTAGCGATAACATGATAAACTTGGCCTCTGTTTTCTTGTATAATTAATTTCGCCTTCAAGTTTCAACATATTCGCATTAATGCCATCCTAATTTTGGATGGGCAAATTAAGCCCTGCACGCCAACACATATTTACAGTTATGCCGGTGATTTTGGTTCGGGGTTGGTTCTGGTTACTTATATAGATAGTAATCAGTAAACCTAGATAGCTATTCTGGGACAACTACAGGAGACACAACGGAGTAACGATGGGTAACTAAACCAATATAACTAATTTTTTACAATTAATTATTCCCCATTGATCCCCTTCCCCTTCCCGCGTTAGTTAGTTAGCAATGTACAGTTCTAGAAGATTCTGTTACCGGTAGTTCTAACTTCCCAGCTGTCTTATTAATTTGCATCTTCTTCTTATTAATTGTACAGGCACGAGCATGACTCTTTCAATTAATTTCTGAGCGAAGGGAAGAAGGTGGATAGAGAGATTACATTAATATGCGTGGATTTGGAAAATTTGGAATGGAAGGTGTGGCATGCATTTGAAGCATATTGATTCTAACACTGGTAGTAATCGAGGGAGATACCCGTCTGCTTGTTCACAAGAACTTTTTCGTAATTGACATGGAGAAGCTCAGTCGTCAAACTCGCAAGTCCGAAGGACATGGAGATGGAGGTGCAGAGCCGGAAGAATCTATTTCGGTTTCTAACTCGAACTCATCACCACATGATCACATTGAGAATACGCATGGGGGATCATCATCATCATCATCATCGGCCGCATACTCTAATTCTGATTCACAACGAGAAGGGTACGACCCTAACCGGATTCCAGCATCAATTTTTGGTAATAGGCCTGCAAATCCTGGGGAATGGAGTGTCGCCTCCAATGAGTCATTATTCAGCCTTCACATAGCAAATGGCAGCTTATCAAGAGAGAATTTTCTTATGTTGTATAAATCCGGAGAACTAGGCAGGCTAGACGACCCTGCAGTTTACATTAAACCGGGGAATTTTCTTAAGCCTCCTAATGAGGCGGAGCCCGAGGCGGGTAAACTTCCCAGGAGTGCTGCCCAAGACCAAGCCCAAGAGTACTCTAGGGCCAGTAGTCATTTTCAGCCATGCTTGCCCCCGGTCACTGAAGCAGATCACAACATGGACAAAATATGTGAACGAACGGAAAAGCACTCAGATCTCGCTGATCGTGCCGCAAATCCCCAGGGCACCAGCCCTTCTGCGGACAGCGTTAACAGCAACAAGTCTTTTGCATTCCCAGCGTAAGTATATATATACATATATGCTGCACATACGGATATTAACCGTACAACATTACACACCCACATGCTTGCACGAATTATATATATAAATGTACGCCAATTACTAATGCAGCTTTCACTTCAGTTTTGATCGGGATGAGGTCACAAACAAATCTATAAATATGAAAATGGCAAAGGCAGAATCAGAGAAGCAGCAGCAGCAAGCCAGTAGTGAGCCCCGGGCAGAAGAGACTCAAAGTGAAAAAAGGCAGCAGCCAAAAACACCCACAACAAGTCCGAAGCCTGGTGGCAGCAGCTGGTTTTCTTGTTTCCCATGTTTCTCACAACGTCACGTCATGGGAAATAATTAAAACTTAATTAGCTCAAATCATATATATATATATATATATAGACATACCAGTACCTATAACAGTCTTAATTTCAAGATTTGGGCAGCTAATAATTGTGTATAAGAATGCTTCCATTTCCGACTGACTTGGTGCTACAAAAGTATCATTAATTCCTGTATATAGGATATCCTTCTCACGGGATTGTTTTTTCTGTGAAATTATTTGTGGAGCCGAGCCCAAGCAAACATGACGTCAGCACGATAATGGGTTGGTCACATGTTTCAAAACTTATTGCCTATACGTAAGATGGAAACACATGTTTGAACCTACAGTAGTAATAAAAATAATAATACAAGGCCAGGGGGGGATTCAAGCAGATCTTCTTTTTAAAAAAAAAAAAAAAAATTGGTAAGAAGTTATAGAGAATAAATCATGATTCGAAAAAAAAAGAAAAGAAAAAAAATCCTTATCCACTGAGCAGTTGAAAAAGATTGGTCCTCGAACACACATCACAAATCCGTCTGTTGTTATAAAATCAGGTCGAAAAAATCAACTGAAGAGTCCAAATAGGTTTCTTGTGGGAAAAATTAATCTCTAAAAGTATAATAATAATAATAATGAATAGTGGTTCTGTTGTTGTCTGGTTTCGAAAAACGACTGACCGAGCGACGGTCAGGAACACAATTGTTGAATTACAAAATTGAGGAAACCGCCAAGAGATTTCTGAAATAACCGATGGGACAGGCTCAAGCCTGCGTTACTTGCGCTTCATCAAATTTTGCATTACACCTCGCAAATATTTGGTTATATTTTCTATTTTTGTCACCCTCTAACTCTATATATTACAAAATTTCCAATATATATATATATATATATAAATATTGTGTTTGGATTAAAGGAAACTCGGCACGTGTGACAAAATATTTGGAAGATACATGCTTCGTCGCCGCATTGTAGCGTAACGCTGTAGCTAGGCATGTCCAACAAGATAAATAAAATCAAAATATGTGGCATTTTCGGATTATTATGCTTCCGTCTGAATGACGTCGTGCTCCTGTCACTCGATCGTCAGCTTTAAACTACTAGATTTATAATTTTACATGAAGATAATTCAGCAGCAGACAAGTAGCTTGTCATTTTTCTTTTTTCTTTTTTTTTTTTGTTGTTTTGGGGCCGCCGGGGTGGGTGGGGTGGGGTTGGAGTCTTGGAGATATGACGAATGAACAAACGCGCCCTCTGTAAAAAGTGTTGGCATTTAATGTTTAATCTTTACTAAGACTGTCTGACATCAAGTATAATATGACATAATTTTAGATTTCTACATTCAGTTTTGTCACGGTACAACAGCATACAAAAGGCCATAAAATTTATTCTAAACAAATTATTGAGAAATCAACTTTGGGTTTGATCAGCTTCAACATAAAAATAATAAATTGGTAATGAGTCTATCTCACCTGCAATTGCAAAAGACGTGAACAACTCGAGCGAGATCTAGGATTTCAATATTAGGAGTCTCTCGGTAAGAGTTGTGTTACAAAAACACCAGGTCGTACGCATCATGAAATAATATTATTTCTAATTACATTTTTCTAAAAATTGTCGATTGAAAAACCAAAACGCGTAACAAATAAAGACGGCGTCTTACCTGCGTTCTTTGTTACGTTACGTATGGCCTCTTAAACTTGATACAAATAAATAATGAAAATCAAGAGTAATTAAAGCCCTGCTCCTGGTGCGCTCGAGCTTCAATTGAGCTCTCTCTAACTCCAAATCTAATCTCATCTCACTCAATTATTGATCGACATAAATGAAAAGGCAGAGAAAGGGTCGGCCCGGTAACCTTCTGGAAGGGCAGCCCCACAAGTGGACTCCTTCATCCTCATCCACGTGTTTAAGCCTTTAAGGAATCTTTTCTTATTATTATTATTATTATTATTATTATTATTTTGGGGTTGAACCCCCCATCTTTATATAAAGGCCAACCACCGTCATCAACTCTTCAATTCACGGCCTTGATGTATTTATTGACCTGCCATGGACCCCACACTCTCTACTAGACTACTACCGAGTATGTTCACTGGGCCCCATTCCTTTTCTAAAACGACAACACTGGTAATTATAAAAAAATATTTATATTATCCCAAAAAGGGTATACTCTGTTGATTAATAATTAACAAAATTAAAATAACACCAGAAGACGGAGAAGAAAGAAAATGAAGAAAAGGGGAGACCAAAAAAAAGAGGAATAAGAATTTTTTTTAAAAAAAAAAAAACAGAGGGGACAGAAAAAGAAAACGCGTTTTTCTCCAAAGAAGCCACTGTTGAACTTGTTGAAGAAATCTCCCCCACCCCCCCCCTCTCTACATCCAATTTCTTTGTTTTTTGTCTAACCAGAACCAAAAATTAGGGTTAGGGTTAGGGTTAGTGTTTGGGTTTGAGTTTTCAAAAAAATAAAAGCCCTCTCTCTTGTATCTTCACCTACAAAGAGAAAGGGGGTTTAGGGTTTTTAAAGAGCCCTCAACAGGGTACTCAAAAATGGTTACTTTTCACTCTTCCGTGATCAAATGGTACTTTTTGCACAAACCCATCTCCTCAGTTCCACTGCTTTTGCTTTTAGTGGTCAGCTTTTGTTTAAAAGGCATCGTTTATGCCGGCTCGGATGATAAATCTGTGCTGATACAGTTCAAGAACTCGGTTTCAGACCCGTCTGGCTTGCTTGCGAGCTGGAATCCGAAATATACCTCCGATCACTGCACTTGGTCTGGTGTGTCTTGCGACTCTAATTCGCGTGTGGTTTCACTGAACATTTCTGGGAGTGGCAAAGAAGGTAAATTTACGGAAACCGGGAGCCAGTTTCAATTTTCTTGTTCTGATTATGATCAGTTTCCAATTTATGGGTTTGGTATTAGAAGGAATTGTAAGGGTGTTAATGGAAAGCTGAGTGGTGAACTGGTGCCCGTGATTGCTAATCTTACCGAGCTTAGAATTTTATCTCTTCCATTCAATGGGTTTCATGGTGAGATTCCTAATGAAGTCTGGAGTATGGGAAACTTGGAGGTTCTTGATTTTGAGGGAAATCTGTTGAATGGGATCTTGCCCGATTCTGGTTTCCACTTGAAAAATCTTCGGGTTCTTAATTTAGGGTTTAATAGGATTACGGGTGAGATACCAGCCTCTTTCTCAGATTTTGTGAATTTGGAAGAGATAAATTTGGCTGGTAATCTGGTTAATGGAACAGTGCCCGCTTTTATTGGGAGATTAAAAAGGGTGTATTTGTCATTCAATAGGCTAGTTGGGGCTGTCCCAAGTAAGATTGGAGAGAGCTGTACGAATCTTGAGCATTTGGATTTGTCAGGGAATTACTTGGTTGGCGGGATTCCGCGGAGCTTGGGTAATTGTTTTCAGGTGCGATCGTTGTTGTTGTTTTCGAATATGTTGGAGGAGATTATTCCTGCTGAATTGGGAATGCTTCAGAATCTTGAGGTATTGGATGTGTCGAGGAATAGTCTGAGTGGTTTGATACCAGCAGAGCTCGGGAATTGTTCCAAATTGGCTGTTCTTGTGCTTTCAAATCTGTTTGATACATATGAAGATGTTCGCAATTCAAGAGGGAAATCTCCAGTGGATCAACTGAGTTTTATGAATGATGATTTTAACTTCTTCGAAGGTGGGATTCCTCAGGCAGTTTCATCCCTTCCGAACTTGAGGATATTGTGGGCACCGAGGGCAACGCTTGAAGGAAACTTCCCTAGCAACTGGGGGGCCTGTGACAACTTGGAAATGCTCAATTTGGGTCACAATTTTTTCTCTGGAAAGCATCTTGGTGCTCTTGGTCGCTGCAAGAACCTGCTATTTCTTGACTTAAGCTCAAATCAGCTCACCGGAGAGCTTGCTCGTGAACTGCCAGTGCCTTGTATGACCGTGTTCGATGTCAGCGGAAACTCCTTGTCTGGTTCAATACCTACATTTAGTAGCATGGTATGCCCTCCCGTGCCTTACTTGAGCAGGAATCTCTTTGAAAGCTACAACCCGTCTACAGCTTATTTATCACTTTTTGCAAAGAACTCCCAGGCTGGGACTCCTTTGCCACTACTTGGAAGAGATGGTTTTCTTGCAATTTTCCACAATTTTGGAGGCAATAACTTTACTGGCAGTCTCCCTTCCATCCCAGTTGCTCCTGAAAGATTAGGGAAACAAACTGTATACACAATTGTCGCTGGAGATAACAAGCTCAGTGGGTCTTTTCCAGGGAACATGTTTGGGATATGTAATAGATTGGGTTCATTAATGGTTAATGTTAGCAACAACAGAATGACTGGTCAGCTTCCAGCTGAAATTGGTAGAATGTGCAATTCTCTTAGATTTCTGGATGCATCCGGGAATCAGATTGTTGGGCCTATTCCTCGTGGTGTTGGGGAATTAGTGTCTCTTGTTGCTCTTAATTTGAGTCGGAACCTTATGCACGATCAGATTCCGACCACTCTTGGGCAGATGAAGGGTCTAAAGTATCTTTCTTTGGCGGGTAATAATCTCACCGGCTCTATTCCTTCCAGTCTGGGTCAGCTGCAGTTATTGGAAGTGCTGGACCTTTCTTCAAATTCTCTCTCTGGTTTCATTCCTGATGGTCTTGAGAACTTGAGAAATCTGACTGTTCTTCTTCTCAACAACAATAAACTCTCTGGGAAGATTCCCTCTGGTTTGGCAAATGTCTCTACGCTCTCAGCATTTAATGTGTCCTTCAATAACCTATCTGGACCGTTGCCCACAAGTAAAAATTTGATGAAATGTAGTAGTGTTCTTGGAAACCCTTACCTACGTCCTTGCCAGGCATTCACTCTAACAGAACCATCTCAAGATCTGCATGGGGTTGGGGTTGGAGATCCAAATAACTATTCGTCAGCACCATCTGAAAGCCCACCAAGTAATGGGAACCGTGGTTTCAATTCAATTGAGATTGCATCCATAGCATCTGCATCAGCCATTGTTTCAGTTCTTTTGGCTCTCATTGTGTTGTTCATCTACACGAGGAAATGGAATCCACAGTCCAAAGTAATGGGTTCGACTAGAAAGGAAGTAACGATTTTCACAGAGATTGGAGTCCCATTGTCATTTGAGAGTGTTGTTCAGGCCACAGGTAATTTCAATGCCAGCAACTGCATTGGAAATGGAGGTTTTGGGGCCACTTACAAGGCAGAGATATCGCCTGGAGTCTTGGTGGCAATAAAACGGCTTGCTGTTGGACGCTTTCAAGGAGTTCAACAATTTCATGCTGAGATCAAAACTCTTGGAAGGCTCCGCCATCCAAATCTCGTAACTCTAATTGGTTATCATGCCAGTGAAACAGAGATGTTCCTTATATACAATTACTTGCCTGGGGGTAATTTGGAGAACTTCATCCAGCAAAGATCCACGAGGGCTGTGGATTGGAGGGTACTTCACAAGATTGCTCTGGATATAGCTCGTGCCCTTGCTTATCTCCATGATCAGTGTGTACCACGCGTTCTCCATCGTGATGTGAAGCCCAGCAATATCCTGTTGGATGACGATTTCAATGCATATCTATCTGACTTTGGCTTGGCTCGGCTTCTTGGTCCTTCCGAAACCCATGCCACTACGGGAGTAGCTGGGACATTTGGTTATGTTGCCCCAGAATATGCAATGACTTGCCGCGTTTCTGACAAGGCAGATGTCTACAGCTATGGGGTCGTGCTTCTTGAGCTACTTTCAGATAAGAAAGCTCTGGATCCCTCATTTTCTTCATATGGGAATGGATTCAACATTGTTGCATGGGGATGTATGCTACTTCGGCAAGGTCGGGCCAAGGAATTCTTCACGGCAGGGTTGTGGGATGCAGGCCCTCATGATGATTTAGTAGAAGTTTTACACTTGGCAGTTGTGTGTACTGTTGATTCTCTTTCTACCAGGCCGACTATGAAGCAAGTTGTACGACGGCTTAAGCAACTGCAACCCCCTTCCTGCTAGTGTCGACCGTGATTGTACTTTCGTTAATTAATTAACGTAGTTTATTTTGTAGAGTTGAGCCTTTTTTTGCTGTAATTTATGTTCAACAGTCGGCATTGTCTCTGGGATGCATTAGGTAGGGTACTGAAGTGTAGTTAATTCCACGTGTAAATTGTATTATAGTTTAGCACCCTTTTTCAATGCCATTTTTCTGATTATAGGGTGCTTGCTGATGAATCTGCAGAAGAATGCAGATATTTGTTGTCAACATACTTGTATTCTGTAGCTTCGTTTGTTGTTCAATAAAAGGATAGAGATATTATCTGCAGAATCATGATTTTTCATATTGATTTCGGCAATAACCAATAGCTACGGCAATGCTATCTTCCAAATTAGAGCTCTGGCATTTTGCCGACTTGTTTCGGGTTAGAATTTAGATATAGAGGTTAGGTGTGGATGAGAGAAGCTGAAGAAAATTAATCTTCTTGAATGCGGAGGAAGCTACCTATGGAGATTTACCAATTTTGTGCACTGTAACAATTGTTATTTTCCTAACAGGAGGCTTCATGTATAGAACGCAATACAAGTAGTGCCTAGTCCCGCGAAAGATGCAAGATAAAAGAGATTTTAAGAACGAACAAAGCCTCATAAGCCCTTCATAGCAGCGCTACAAAATGGGATAAGGGTTAACAACAATGTGCTTTAGCGGGTGCGCCACATCAACTCCACCAGCATGCTTCACAAACTCGGCTGGTGAGAGAAAGCTCCCATGGCACACACATACTATCCTTACTTCCTCACCCTTCCTATATCTGTAAAGAAAACCTTCAATTCTTTTTCCATCGGGGCCATCTCCTGTTGTAGACACACAAGGCATATCTTCCAGCACATTTCTTACTGCTTCCTTCACTTCTTTTTCAGCAAATGTTGGCTTGTTACAGTGACTACTCACGGCCATGAACTCGCCTGATTTTTCAGATGTTGCAACCTCAGGATTTCTTGGAGGTTGCATTGACTGGATAATGGAAGGGCTTACTGCTTCAGTGCGTTTGTGTGATCCTAAAATGGGAAGCAAAATACACAGGTTTCAGATTGCAAAATATCCCAAAAAACACACTGAATTAATGTACAGCTGAAGCCATGGAGCATCAAACAGAAAATCATGGACAGAAAATTTCAAATTGTCACCACAAATCATATCTGTGCTTGTCATAGGTTTCAATATACATTCTAAGTTCATGGTTAAGAGATAAACCCTCCCGGAACAAGCAATCAAAGCAAAGAGACACTAAGCTGCTTAAAATAATACTTAACAAACGCATGCTCATTATTAAGAAATATGCAAGCACCACCAATTTAACATGACATCTTAACTGGCCAAATGATGATTACCTGCTGCAGTTGCTTACACTTGGCGTGGAACCAACTATGGACACTAGTGCAATCACTCATTAATTCCAGCGTGGGACTAAAAAGTAAACAATCTATGTAGTGTTCTCATTTTTGTTTATTCCCTTCAAATACATTGCTAATTGGAGCAGATTCCAGTCTTCCAGATGGAATTATTTTACTCTTTGAACACCATTGCAGCTAGTTGGATGTTTCATTGTAACATAGAATCATTTTCAAAAAAATTAATATACATTTGTCTTATTTGAGAAAAAAATAACTCTTTTGGGGATGAAATAATAATAACCTACTGAAATATTCTCTAAAACTCATGTGAACTTGCCTATACGTATGTTGAAAGCACGTAAGTTCAGGAGAAACTTCTTATGGTCCTTATTAGTGGTAAGTATTTTTGTTACATGCAGATACGTTGGGAGTTAGTTATGGAGACAAGCAAACCAACCAAAGCATGTTTTCTGCTTCCTTGAGGAGCCACTAGCAGGTGTTTTTCACAGTTGTGTGTAATACTATAGTAGTGGTGAACCATGACTCACCTTGCTTTTTCTCTACCAAATGTAGGACATGCTACAACTGTTTTCAGTGTTTTAAGGAAGACACAAACTGTAACTGGAGTATCGTACCATGTAACGACAGTGGATCCGATGGATCTTCCTCCAGTAAATTCATGTTGGCTCCAAGCGGCAGACTGGTCACCAATGAGGTGGTGCCTGCTGTTGACTCGAGTTTAGAGCCATATTTAGACTATTAGAGCGAGCAATGATATTTAGTCTGCGCCAAAACATAAGCAAGCCAGAAAGGACAGTGTTTTACTGTCGATTTTGATTTGGCTTTTTAACACTAAGAAAAAATGATTTTAAAACCCATGTGTTACAGTGTGCAACACAGTGATTTCTCGCTTGCCTCTGTTTTGGCTCAGGCCAAATGTCATTACTCTTAGAACTTATATCATGTCAAGATGCTTGTCCATGTACCATAATCTAAAGATGTACATCACAAACATGAGGTTATCATACAAAGGTAGACACTTTTTGGGAAACTCCTCTAGTCATCAACAATTTAATCAATGAGGCCAGAGCACCAGATGCCTCAGGAGTGGGTTTCTAAAACAAAAAGACAGAATTTTCAAAAGTATTACAAAGGAATGGAGGAAATGTAACCATAAACATAAGTGCTAAATTTGAAAAATTAAAATAGAGAAAAAGAATAACTTTAAGAAAGCAAATGAACTAGATACATGTTGATTCATGCAGTGATAAAATTCACTTCAAACAGTAAGTGACTTACAGATCTAAATAGACCCATTGGTTAAGCTAAACTAGAAAAGTGGCTTAATTAAGCAAATAAAGAACAAGAAACTGAATAACCCAACAAGATCAAGAGTATAGTTGAGAACTACGAAAGATATAGAGAGAGAGAGAGTGTGTACATCTTAAATCACCCAATGTTTTCAAGATCCGATAACTACAATCATAACAACATCAGACCAGCAAACACTGCAGTGAATGTCAACTTCAAAATAATTTAATCTGTACTCTTAAAGCTAGCACCCAAATAACAATCACAGATGATAAATCAAACTTAAAAATTGTAAAATTAAAATTAAAGAAAGAAAAGAAAAGAAAAGAAAAGAGGGTAATACATACCTTGAGGTGTTTGACTTTCAAGTTCTGAGATGCCAGAGGAACCACCACTTGCTAGTGATGATCCATTTGAGGCTTGCGGGGCTGGCGGTAGGAAGCCAGCATCAACAGCAGGACCACCACCTTTCAGTACATTGGCACTGGCACAAGCTCCTTTAGTAGTAACGCCATTAACCAAGCTTTGGCCTCGCACACCACAATGAGTTTCCATCTGATTAACAACACCATTGACTTCTTCCCCAGAAACAGAGACCCTACTGATCCTGTCCCTTGCAGTAATCTTCAAATGCCTCTGCTTCTCTGTTCTCTTCCTCTTTGCTTGCATTCTCCTGAGTGTCTGCAACTCCTTCCTCTTCCTCCATTCCTCTTCAGTCTCTGTAGGTAAAGAACACGTCCTTGTAAGATTAGCATAATCCATGGGCACCACAAAAGAAGTGTCATTTTGGTCTCTAACAAATGGGTTGATAAAATCTGGAATTGAAGAAGACCGAGTAAGTTTTTGAATATTATGATGATTAGCTCTTGTAGTTGTAGTTGTTGTTGGGTCCACCCCAAAACGACCGTTTAGAGAGAGCCCCAAGCTCAGGCTCAGCTCAATCTCTTGTGTTTCTTCCCTTCCCGCTTGCGCATCAAAATCATTCCCCCCATTCATAAATCTTTGTAAGAGATCTTTCGGAAAATTACTCGCTTGCACGGACACATGCTTTGCAGCTTCTCTGCTTCCAATTTCTTCAGGTTTTGCCATTTCATTAAAATTTCGACCAAATGTAATTAGAATTGATCACTGAGCAGAATAATCATTCAAAACGTACATCCAAAGAGCTCAATAGTTTCATTATTTCCCCCATAAATTCATCCCAGCACAAACGCTACAAGAAATGAGAAAACTAATCAGAGAACCGTGGAGAAAAAGAAAGAAAACTGATAAACTTCGTCTGAATTTGGTAAAAATGAAATACCGTAACGAGACCCAAATCAAGAGGACTACTGCTATTAAGACGAGACCAGACCAGACCAGACCAGACAAGACATTATGATGAATAGACAACCCAGTAGGCATGCAAAAGGTGACGCGTGGAGGGCATGAAGAGCACCGTTGTCCGTCAAGCCAAAGAAACAGCACACGTGGTGATGTTGTTAAAGAGAGACGCAGCTCCCAAGGGGACGCCAAACGAAACGAAACGAAAAGAAACGAAACGAATCGAGTGACGAGCGTGTCTCCCTCTCCCCCCATCTCTTCCCATCTCTTGGACTCTCTCATCGTGTCTTTGTGCGCGTAATTGAGCTCACATAACATACGTTGAATTGCGAGCGATTGATGGAGCTGCCACGTGGTGTTGAGAAATCTCTTGAGCTGTGTGGGACACGTGGGCGCACAAGGCTGGTTGTCGTGTCAGAAGGAGGGAACTTCCTCTGTCTTTTCAACTGAAACTGTGACTCAACGCGCATGTCTGCATGGCGTTCCTCCGAGTATTATTAGCATTTAGCAGCCAATTTGGTCCAACACACATGAATGGAAAAAAACATTTATGCATGCGTCACACACTAATCTAGACGTAATTAAACAACCCAAACTCAACATGTATTGTCCTTGTATTTTATTTGTGAAATTCAATCATAAATGCATACAAACATTGGACTTGGACCCACGTGTAGTTACATCTGACGGTTGATAACGCATCAAAAAGTACTAGTCGCCCCCCGCGTAAAATTAAACCGAAAGGTATTATTAGTACTGTTGTTGTTTACATAAAGTGAGAAAAATAGAAGAGAAGAATCTCCGCAATACACGCAAAATATCAAGAGAAGATCAGGCCCATAACCCAAGAGGGCCAACTTGCAAATTTCTTTATCTTATTAGTGATCTGGGCTTGCGCCACGTATCTCTGGCCTCTCGTGACTCATACGTGGCAAAATTTGGGTTGAAGATAACAGCTAAGCAGAAGGCAAATTGCACAAAGCGACGAGTCGGAATTTAAGTTTTAGAAAAAGTGATGATTATTTGAATGTCGTACGCACGTGTCCTGTCATTGTTACCTCTGATTTTATGATTTATTATTTGACTACTTTTGATTTTATAATTATTGAATTGAATTACTTAAATAATCGGATATTATAAATTTTATGTCAAGGGAACGAGTATGCAAAATATTTGGGTAAAAAGTTAAAAAAGGCAAATTATAAAATAAGGATGTCATTAGAAACCACTCGCTGCGGATTTATTATTATTAAATTTATACTCACAAAATATTTAAATTATCAAACTCGTCTACAACTCTCAATTGGCTCTTATTTTAAAAAAAAATCCACTATACGTGGATTTTAATAATTATTAAACTCACTCAAAACTTATAGTTGATTTTTTTACAAATTTTGTCATTTAATTAAAATTATAAATATTTAAAAATACTTTTAATAATAAATAAAAAATTAAATTATATAATTCAAACCGTAAAATTATAACAATGGCCTAAAAAATTCTCATACAATACTCTATTATAGATTTTATAAATATAAATAAAAAATTAAAATTTTAACATTAAAATAAATATACGAAATATATTAATCTAACATAAAATATTTTTGTTGCAAGCAAATCATCATCCCAATATCAATGTCTATCTTTTAATCAATACACAAATATTATCAATAATATTAACATGTAAATTTTGTACGATTATAGTTAACAATTATTTAAACAAATAAAAATTCAACTTTGGTAAGCAATCATTTAGTTCAGGTCAACACAATAAAATAAACAAAATCAATTGATTAAAATAAAAAATAGTAATATTAAACTTAAAAATTATAAAATTTTTAGTTATTAAAAAATATTTGTTGTTGTGTGTGTGGGGGGGGGGGGGTCTCTCTCTGTCTGCACACACGTATGTGTTTTTGTGTGTGTATTTACGATGAGATAGGTTAAGTTTAAGAATTAAAAATTTTAACTTACATATATTTATGATTAAATTTTTTAAATATAATTTTTATATTAAATTAAAAAATATAAACAATTAAAATCAAGAATGGGGGTAGGAGGATACCATGCGGGTATCTAGTAAAATTTTTATTTTTTAATTCCAAATCCACTCATAGCGAGTCTTAGTTTGAAATATCAAATTCACTTACAACCTCCAAAATTACTCTTAGCGGGTGAGTTTGGACGGATTGATGGTTGAAGGGTAAATTTTCCACCCCTAAATATAAATATGTTTGGAGTAAATTTAAAAGGATATTTTTTGACCAACAAATAATGACACACAAAGAATTATAAAGGCAAAATAAACATAATACTTAGAGTAGTATAAAGACACTGTTTAGAATAATTTATTACATTGGATGGGCTTTCAAAATCAATGATCATGGTTCGATATATCTAGATATTTATAAGAAAGAATAAATTTGGTATAAAAGAAATTATTTTAATGAGATTTGCGCTCTTAAGAGTCAATTATATTAGAAACTTGGTGATCATTGTTTAGTTATACATTTATATTGTTCAGTTATATATTTATAGGGTTTCCTTAAGTTATATTTAATGTAGCCAAGTAAAATTTATTCATTGGTCCACCTAACTCTACTACTTTATTACTCATTTTTACACTGCTTTATTCCTCATTTTTACGTTGAAAAAACTTAATTGTAAGTTACAAAACGTAACTATGAAAAATCCATATTTATATGTTCATTAGATACTACCCAAGTTGCATTATTGTTGAGCTAAATCGACAAATGTCAAGAATTCGGCATCTTTTATGTTCCTTTTTGACAAAGTGCAAGAGCAGAAGAATGGGTCAATGAAATGCTTTAATAAAATATATGGTTTAGGTTTCATCTCATATTTAAGGTTTTACCAGTACATTGGTTGGAAGTTCCACCTGTGACCTGTTGTTTAAAGATCATGCAAGAATTTCGATCTCATTAGATTAGATTGTCATACAAGCAAGCATTATAAGCTAAAATGATTGAAATTTGTCGTTGCACTGCCAAGGTCCAAAGCTGTATGTTACATTGCTGAAAATAGATGGATCATCTTCGATGATTAAAGCTACCGAAAACTACAATAATGCAGCTTCCCTCAAGTTGACATAAACGAGTAGAACTATGACAACCAATCAGGAGAACGACCTTGGACTTGGATGCTTTAAACTTACATGATACCCTATGGGGAAAAAGCGAAACCTGGATAAAAACCCTAAGATGCCTGGTCATTCTGCTATGACAGCAGTTCAGAGTCGATGAACCATAACTACCTGACCACTGATCATATTAAAAATTGCCCCCAAAAAAGTTCACTGGTCAGAGCTCCATGCAGAAACAGCAGCTGGATGCTTTGCTCCTCCTGGACGGCCACCTCTACCTCTCCCTCGCTGATAACCTTCACCTCGCCCCGTTTAGCCCCTACCTCGAACTTGGAATTCAACCCGGCCGGTTTCCATACTCGTTTCTTCCAAAGGCCCGGCCTCCACCATAACTGCCTCGTCCCCTAAAGTTGTCATTCCTGAACCTTTCCCTTTAAGAAGGAAACCTACCTCTACTGCTACCAACTGCAAGAACCAGCACCATCGACAACTTTGTCAGATACTAAGTTTGGTCATCCAAAATAATGCCTATCCATTAACAGTTTAAAACATTAATCAACATCATTTCTGTTCTAAACTTTAAGTCGTGGCACATCACACTAAAATTCACATGTTTTCCCCAATTACGTCGAGTGTTCTTCTTTTTCTCGACAAAAGCTTCTTGCCCTCCAAGGGTGATTGGTGAAGCCTGAAATATTGGGGTTGTGATTACAAACACACATATTGGACTTAATCGCACAATAATTGTTCAAACAAAGAAATGTAAACACCTTTCTCGGGGCTGGAAACCAGGAAATACCACTTAATTCTGCAGAAGTTTTAAATCAATGACACAGACAGATAACATAAAGACGGGAAAGAAGGTTTATTGGATTAAAACAAAGTAATAACTACTAAGACTAAAATGCTACCAACTTAGATTCAGTGAACAACAAAGGACTTGATCACCACAATCATGCAAAAAGAGGAACAATGTAAATACCAAACACCGGCCCAGTAAATGAAACAAATTGCTTGTAAGGAGGAAGAGGAAAATGGGGAATTAACCAACCATTACAATATACAATTAATTGTAATGAATGAGGAGAAAAAATCCATAACCAATATCTAGAATTGCCAAATGTAACATAAATTTAAAAATAGATTGCTGGATATGAATGAAAAAAGCAATTAATTAACAGGGGAACAAACCTGAATGGTATTATCCACGCAGCTCGAAGAATGAAATTCCACAAAACCAAAACAGAATCCCTATTGCCCATTGGACCAAAGATTGAAAGTGCTAGCAAAGAACTTATGTCAAGTGATGAGGAAATTTGTGGAAAATGGTATTATTTTAACCATTCAGAGTATCTGAAACAAATCTTATTACGTCTAACTTGAATACCTCCTTGCTTGATTGGTCCAAATTTCTTGAACTCCACCTCAAGTGAAGCCACCGTCATGGTGACGGGCAAATTTCGAATGTAAATGGAGTGGCCTTCAACTGTGTGGGTAAAATAAAATTAGAATACTAGAACGTATGTTGTCAAAAACTTAAAAAAAAAAAAAAAAAGAAGCAAGAAGCTCTAGAGTCCAGTCTTATGAAGCAAACACAATAATGCCAACAGTCCAAATCCAGTGCTTTCTTTGTTCACTTTAGTGACCAAGATTTGGACTCTCTTGAATTCTTATAAATTCATATAAAGGTAGAAAGTGTAATTCTAAGGAAAGACCACAATCTACAATATAACACACGAACTGCTAGGGACAAAAGCCTATTTACCTTCCTCATGAGCATTGCTGCTCTCAGGGGCATCGGTGCGTACTGGAGCTGATGTCTCAGATGAAGCAGGCTTTTCTGACTTAATTGGCTGATTCTCAGTTTTCTTGGGGATCACTTCCACAGTATTAGTAGGTACATAAACTTTAGTCGGCCCTGAACCCCCTTTCGCCACTCTCACCTAATCAATAAAAAATTGGAAAATTAAAAAGGCAGTAAGTATCAAAGTGCAAATGCCCACGAGCAAAAGATCTTCAGATTTGCACTCACAATAGATGCATAAGATTTCTTTGAAGCATCCTCTAAAGCTGAAGAAGAAGCTGATTCAACCATGGCAGAAGCATCAGTTTCAACTGCATAAGACTGTGATTCCACAACAGCCTCTTTTTCAGTCACTAATTGTCTTTCCTGGTCAGGAGATTCATAGACATCTCTATGGCTTTCTCGTCCTCTAACTTTAACCATGCACGTGAACACATAAGCACACACAAGCACAAATGTTGATAAATGAAGTTTGTTTGGTGATGTTTGCTGGTTGTGATCCTCCAATAATAATAATAATAGCTTATCCCTGAGTTTCTTTAGATGTGCATGCGTGAACACAAACGTGGCTTGAACCAATTTGTTGACATCATCGAAGCTTGGCAAAACCTTCATGCTTCCGTCGTGAATGGGTTCCATGATGGGAACACAAATTAGTCCCACAACTTAGGATCCACTAAAATTTAACATAAGAATATAGTGGCGGAGCAAGCTCTCGAGTGTGTGCGTGGTGATAGGCCATTAGATTCTGAGATAAGAATGTATGTATTTCAACTAATTTTTTAACCTAGCTCCATTTTTATCTTTATCTATTCCTTTTTTTCCTTATAACTTTATATATATTATAAATCCAACTAATTAATATTAATAACTATCAGCATATTTGTATATACGATGTAATTTTGTTATTGAGCTTTAAATCTTGCAACTACTCTACTCATTTGCAACCGTACGCTATAAATGAAATAGACACATCCTACCTTGACGCATCTGTAGCAAAGAAAATCATGTCATTTTCATTTTGACTTAACTATTTGCTTTATTCATCGAAAGAGTTGGCCAGCAAACTGTATTACGATAATAATAATAAAACAATTAATGCGACCATTTTTACTAATTATACGATAGGTTCGGCTGGCTGTACCTGGTGTGCATTATATAATGAATGCGTGGGGTTTGTGTCATCCAATAGCTTTTAATAATTGAATAAACTAATATCAAAGTAATATTATTTATATCAACTCAAATGTAGCTCGAACAAGTAGTTTGTTCACATCCACGAAGGTTGGAGGAATCTTTTGGCTAGCTACTTCGATTTCCGAATTTGTTGTAAAAGCTAACAAGTTGTCCATGTCGAGCCCTTTCGAGTCTTAATTCGATGATAGTCCTGTCAAAAGATGGAGTCAGTTGGGTTGAATTGACAAAGAAGTAGTGCTAGGGTTTTGTTCTTGTTTGTATCGTTAAGACTACTAACACAATCTCTACCTTCTTCTTTGGATTTAATTCCCCGACCTGAAATCCGTCCCGTAAACATCAAAATGGTTAGACTTGGCTGTTCGAACTCGAAATCACTCGTCTTGTACTCCTCGATCCGTGTACAATGTCCGGCTTTAGCTCTTGGATCAAATTGTTACTTAACTTTGAATTCAATAAATCCCAATTAATTAAAAAACTGCAGTGGTTAAGTCACACACACACACACAGAACAAGTGGAGGTGTCTTGGTTCTTGGAACCAGAACATGTTAAAATAGGCGAGGAAGTTACAAGTCATTATCTATCTTTGAAGCCTAAAATTAAAAAAAGCCCCCATTCGTTCACGTGAGTCCACCACTTTCGCCTAGACCCAGTGGCCTTGTTACTTTTTATTAAATTTCTTTGACGCGACTCTCTCAGATGGAATATGGGCAGAGCCTGTACACTATCACTACCTCAATGGGCTGAAAACTAAAGCATCATTTCCTTGATAGCAAATTGGGCCTTGGGTCGGAAAATGGTTTCTCTCCCAGTGATATTCGATCACACTTATTATAATTTATATCTGTTCAAAATTTTAAAATAATCTTTGTCTCTTAATATATCTCATCTACTTTTTAATTTACCCTTATAATAAGTTATATCTTTTTTCCATATAAAGCTTACAAAATCTATTTGTAAAAAAAAAAAAATTGATAACCTTTGTAATCATTCTCTCTCCTTTTTTTTTCTAAATTTATCTATTAATTTCTCTTGCCAGGACTTTGTGTCCAATCAATTAATTCCTCCCAGCTACAGTGGTCGATTCTTTTCTGACATTGTTTACATGATTAGTAAACTTTTCATCCTAAAATTTGTCAGAACTCTTTAGACGTTATTATATTCTTCTCTACCAAAAGGACATTTTTTTTTCTTTTTTATTGCCATCTCGCTTGCATTCAACCAGTGCAAGTAACTAGTAAACATCGCTACAATAATTATAAATTTATTTACTAGAACTGTACAAAATATATGCAAGGATATTTAATTTGGGGGTTGAAGATAAGTAGAGTATAAAAATTAAAAAGAAAAAAACTTTAAACTTATAGCTTCATCATCCTCTATTGCGTATTGCAAACTATTATTCTATATGATTGTAAAAGTAAAATATATAATATTCTAAAAGAGATAACTGTTTGAAAAGTTAAAAGAAATTAGATTATCTAAATTATATGTTAATAGAAATTATCATGTGAGTATATTAATTTAAAAGGTTTTTATCATTTTAAGTATCAAAGTGCAAATGCCCGCCCGCCCGCCCGCTCTTGCGCATGCATTTCTTTAATTTCCCCTACGCATTGCTTCTTTTTTGTCTTTTCTTTTTCCTTTTCCAACTGTATACATACATTCTCGGTCAAAAAAGAAATTACACAGTGATTTTTAATCCGCAAGTATGAACAGAGGTTACAAAAACTAACATCGAACTAATATATACAACTTAATTACTACTATGTGGCCTGGCTCTTGCTGCTTAATTACTATCATCAATCACACTTAAAACGGGTACTCATTAATTAAGCCACCATTTCTCTCAATCGGCAATCATCATGATGATCACTAATTTATGGCCTGCTGGTGATGGGTAGAAGAAGCAAGCCATATCCATATAATCCATGTGGATGTGGTTCTTTCTTTTATTTGTTTCCCTTATCATGATTTTGTTAGCGATGTCGTCTTTATTTTATTAAAGCGACGATGCTATTAACATATAAAAAATATAAATTTTAATATACTGATAGACATAAAAATATATTTTTTAATTTATTAAAATTAATATTTTTTATATTTTAATAATATTTTTATTTTTAACAAAGTGAAAATATCTGAAAAGGATTAATATATAATCATTCTCTATCAAAGATATTCTAATTTTATTAAAATGAGAATATCACTGATAAATTAAAAAATATGAATTATAATATATTAACAGATAAAAAAATATAATTCTTAATATATTTAAATTTATAATTTTTTTAATATTTTGGTGACATCGCCAAGGTGAAGATGAATATCACTTCTTTATATTATAGTTTACTTTCTTTGTCTCGTGTGCACATATATAACTTTATCCTTTAGCTTTTATTTCTCTTTTTCACTTTTTCTTTTCTTTTAGGGATTGCTGTTGCTTCCTTTGTTGCAGTCCGTTATATGCGTACGTTTATATTAGCCCGCCCCGTGAATGAAGATAGAGATGACCAGGAACCATAGATATGTCAAGGTCAATGGATGGGTAAAAAGCAAATTGATCAGAGAGCTCTGAAAAAAAAAACAGAAACAATGAATGCTTTGCTTACAGTCTCAGTCTCAGTGAATTTAAGCAAAGTTTGGCAGAGAAAGCGAAACTACTGTACTATGTACATCATACACACATGTAATTATATAATTATGGAAAATTTATATCCAAATTTAGACTCCTGCTTCTTTTTTTTTACAGAAAATTCCACTATTTCATACATACATGTAGAACCATTCCAATTGTATTACATACATGTAACAAAAATAAACTAATTATATTCGAATCGAATGGTAAGTGATTTAGGTCAAAACTCGACTGATTTGAATTCAATTCGTTTATTAAATGAATATTCGATTCGACTCATTTAATTCGTTTAGTATAATTAATAAACAAATCAAATCAAATCAAATATAAATTCATTTACTATTTATTTATCTTATAATGAATCAAATTGAATATGAATTACAAAAATATAATTAATAAACAAAAAATGCTTCATTGGAATGGTTTTAGACTAAGCTTCACCACAAAATGGCTTCAAAATTAATTTTTTTTTTTTTCCTTTTCTGAACACTTCCACCCCCACGTTATGTCATATATTCATTAATTCCTTAAATTTCAGAAGTCAGTCATCAAGTAGTAAAGGAACGGTATTTCAATAGACAGGCAAGCAGGCACCACACGTTGTTGTCTAGCAAGTGCACAGTGTAGGGTAGTTCAAGGGCTCGCACCTTATATTTATTTTGAAATAAGCGGTAATTAAGGGCCTAATGGACATTTTATTATAGTGGATAATATTAATAGGACGAGATTATTTGAACTTATCAAATATTTATTAAACTCATTTACTCACCATACACATCATCAAAATTTTGATTTTACTTAGTAAATCCATCTTAGTACTTTTATAAATTTATTAAACAAAAATATCATAATTTGTGCAACTATTATTTTTTTCATGGCTTCTTCAACCTCCAGATGTTTGCCGATTGAAGTAACTTTGGGATTTTCACCATTGCACATACATATATACACACACGCACTCTCTATCTCTAATTTTTTCTTTGTGTTTTTTCCTTTTTCCCCAGAATGTATCGTTATAACTCATAAAACCAAGATTATGAAAATCACATTGAATAGATACAAGTTCGCTCCCACCATTTATTTGCAGATCTCACAGAATGGTTTTCTTTGAATAAGTGAAAATCTTAATTAAGAAGAAAGAATGTACCATCCAAATCCCAATAAACTAGGCCAAGAAGACCTTACTAGACAAATCTAAGAGGATATTTTCCAAGTATAAGTTTTAAGTCAAATCCAGCTTTCTTCAATCTTTATTGCATTAACAGTGGTGCCCTTGAGAAAAAAAAGAACAGAAGATGACTTTTGTTTCCTGCAGGAGTTTGCTTTGACAAAAGAACATACCTTGAGTTGCTGAATTTATATCGTAATTGTTTGGACGCCCATTGAATGAAACAAGAAAACAATGCAGAAGAGATCAATATAGGAGATTGCGAGGAACAATTTTTTAAAATTTTATTTAATCATATTTTCTTATCTAAAATTATAATAAATTTTTTATTTATTAAAAAGTGGGTTTAATGAGTATTTTAGTGGTTCAAATATCCTTACTCATATTGGTATTGGTATTTACTATATTATATAACTTTGTGATAAAATTACATATCACATGCGACTTTATTTGTGATAAAAAGTTAGATTAGGATACTCCCTTAATTTAAGTTCTACTGAGCTTTTGAAAATCTTATTCTATATATCATTTAGTGCTAATGTATGATCAATGTTTAACTATTTTTATTTTTTTAGTAAATTTGAGATCAGATCATAAGAGAATCAGATCCAAAAAGTTGTGATGTCTATCATTACTCTACTAAACAAAGTAGCAGAGAAAAGAGACTTCAAATCTTCTCCTATAGATAACCAAATAATTAATTATCGTATGCACTATGCTAGCTGTAAAAATAAACAAAAAAAGTGAGATAATGATTAATATTGAGAATAATTAATTAGGAAGATCGTGAAAGAAATCACTTGACCACTTTACTTTCCATAAAATTGGCAAAGCAATATGCAATAAAAGGCACAAAAAAATAAATTAAAATATTTATGCTTCAATTTCTTTGAAATTAATTAATTTCTTTACCATGAATCAATATATAGACTTGTTCATCAATAATAATAATCGTTTTTGTTTAAAGTGGATGTAAGGTGTCTACACACACATACATATACATATATACGTATATGTGTATTTTGGTGTGCGATTAATTACCTGAAATTAAGTTGCTACTTACTCATTAAAAATTAGGGTATCATGGGGGATAGTTAATTTAATGGCGGACACTGATAACTGAGTAGAATCTGGGGACCATTTTATATATGGAATTAATGGTACCACCAGTAGCAGTATTGCTCTGCTAAATTTGCTCAATCTGAGCGTGAATGTGAATGTATGGAGGGTGCTGCGAGTGAAGCTTTCTACTGTTCTCTTCTGTCCTGATCTCTTGAGAGTTGAGATGCATACCCACCAGCACCACCACAATCACATGATCATCTATCTAATCTATTGCTTTCTTTTAGACTTTTTGGACAGAGATAGAGATATTGCAAAACCCTAAAAGTTATTTCTCTCTTTCTGCAAAACAACCAGTGATTTCTTTTTAATTAAGTCATTGACGAAGCATCAGTTAAAAGTTAAAACACACAGAGGAAACCCTTCTCTCATGCCTTTCATTCACTTTTCTTTCTTATACTCACTTTCTGAAACACACTTGTACATGTTATTTGGTTTAACCTTTTTGTACACACACACACATATATATAATGATTTAATTTTTTTGTATTGTTTAATTTCCCATTCCTAATGTTGACCTATATATTCTGAAAATCCAATTTCTTAATTTTTCTTGTTCTCAGTCTTATTCATCAAGAAGGAAAATTGATGACTATGTATGACAAAAATATTGATGACTATGTATGACAAAAATTCCTAGCTAGCTACACAAAATGAAATAAAAATAAAATCTTTATTCCAGATTTTTGGCTTTCTCATTATGGAGCATGGAATGGGTTTAAAAGTTTATACATGCCAAAATTTCAAAGTGTAGCGCAAAAAGCATACACACACACATTGAAAAGAAAATTTTTTCTTTGCTAAATTCTTTCTGTTGCTCTACGTTTTGGTTGCATCTTTTACAGGATTACAGAAAACCCAACAAGAAAATAAGCTATAGGGGAATAAAGGCACTTCTGGAATGGAGGTTTTCAATCACTTGCTAGTTTACCAACTAGAGCCGTGTTGATTATGAAAAAGCTAGGTAGCTAGTTATAAAGAAAGGCTAGGGTTTTTGAAACTGGGATCCACAAAAGACTTGAGACCTAATAATCAATCATTGGAGAAGAAGATGATTAGGTAATGCTACATCTGAGATCCTTTTCAAGGATGAAGAATTAAACTTTCATACGTCTCTATTTTTTTCTCAAATTGTCTTAAATATCATTAAAAGAGTCATATTCCATTGCATTTGCGGACTGTCAGGCTTTAGCTTGAATACAAGAGTTCAACTTGCTTCATGCATATGCATATATATCTCTGTAGGAAAAAGGCGTGTGGTCCTCGGTGGATATGATTTAAAAGAAACGTTTGTTGGTCCCTCACCCATATGTCTTAAGTTGCTATCATACACATCATGATGACAATGCTAGCTCTTAGAGTATAGACCACAACTTTTCAGGCCCCTTGAATAGACTTATTACATCCCAATAGATTTCTCTTTTGTCTTCTAAATCATTCTACCATATGGTTTTGATTGCACTATCATCACTCACTTCATTTTCTTTTATTTGACTTTGATTACATGCTTAATTTTAATTTGATCACAAATTATATTTAATTTTCTTTCATTTAGAGTGTTTTCATCAGCACAATTTATATTGGCTATGTATAGTATTGCCATATCTACCACCTCTTTAATTACGCAACGATATATTGCTTGTCTAAGTACTGATTGTTGTGAAGGGTAAATAGATTGGTGCTGTAACAGATGGGATAATTATGTTGCTGCCATTTTGAAAAATTAAATGGAACCATACCAAATTCACTTAATTATGATCATATATAATATTATATGAACATTTTCTAAGTCCTATCCTATCCTAGGCGTGCATTTCATCGTCCCCCATGTGATAACTAGCTGGGGGATTTAGTTTTCAAAACCTTTTGTAGTTGTCGATAAAGCATGCCGTGCCACTTTATAAATGTGCAGCTTATATGGTCCCGTGTTGAACTATTTTGTATTTCTTTTGTTTGTGTTGAAGACATATATAATCTTAAGCATGGGTTGATATCTCTATATAATTGTGACCTTAACAGCGGAAGATTAGCCGCTAATGATTCATGATCAAGGCAATGATCAAATATGCGTGATAGAAGAAAATGATAAGATTTATTAGGCTGACGGCGAGATCTTACACGTGGCAGCATTAGTGCCATTGCTTTTTCGTGAATTAATTCTTCTGTGGAGCATGGTCGGTTGAATTCCGGCATCTTTCCTTTCTCAAATGCTCCAACTCCATCAGTAAGCTTATTCTCTGCAATCAATATCAACATTCAACCTTAGCTTGAAACACACCCGCATATATAAATATGCAGATTGTCTAGCTGAGCCCTAATACCAAATTTTAGAAGGTGCTAAAATCAAAGGCGGCGCAGAATCCTTGTAACTTTCAACCACAGCCACATAATGCATCAAATTGTCTTCCACTCTTGTAAGTTCTCATGGTTTGAATTCTTTCTTTGAAAAGCATAACCTACAGCTACAAGAACTCTAACCTTTACTAATATGTATGTATGTGTGTGTGTGTATACATCTCTTCTGCTATATATATATTGCAGCTGTGTAATAGAGCTGCCTCAATAATCACAACAGCTGTGATGTAGGTTTTCTGACCAGCTACGTATAAATTAACAATTGAGAGTAGTTGATCGATCGATGCAACATCAAATTAGTTCTCTTGATTACTCTATATATGTGTGTGTGTGTTTTTAAATTAATTGTTCATACCCCTTATGTATCTAACACTAATTAACACTGCTCTTTAATTTTATGGGAAGTTTCTAATTATTACTTTTCAGTTGTATAAGTTACTAGCTCTTTAATTTAATTAGGTATATATATGTGTGTGTGTGTTTTTGTATATATAGCGATCTAATAATTAATTTCTTTTCCTTTGTTCTCTTGTGTTTTCATAGATCGGGGGGGAAGAACAAAATTGTTGGGAACTGCTTGCAGAAACTCGGAGAGTTAATTTCCTAGAATTTAAGGAATGTTAATTTATAGTTTATATATCTAGCTGCATCTGCGCCAAAAATAATGAGATTAGATCAAATGAGATGATTACAAGCTCGAAAAAAGCAGTATGTTCTTCAAAACAAGAAGGTAACACAAGCGAGGGCAAGATCATAATCACTAAAGCTTCATCAAGTTCGGCATGGCTAAGATTGAAGGATCCACGGATTGTACGCGTGTCTCGTGCTTTCGGAGGTAAAGACAGGCACAGCAAAGTTTGCACCATAAGAGGATTGAGAGACAGGAGAGTAAGGCTTTCTGTTCCCACAGCTATTCAGTTATATGATCTTCAGGACAGGCTTGGACTTAACCAACCAAGTAAGGTTGTTGATTGGTTGCTTAATGCGGCCAAGGATGAAATTGATGAACTCCCGCCTCTTCCAGCATTAATACCTCCTGGGAATTTTGGTCTGAATAACCATCATCAAGAAATTATTCTATCTTCTGATGGTAATGAAGCAACTGGTGGTGCTGATTCTTCTCAAATATCTAACAAACAAGCAGGCAGCTTCACTATCAAAAATGGGGAAAGTGCAGATCCGAGATCAGATAATGCTTGGAGTTCTGAAGAAGCTCTTTGGAGGGCTGCTGATTATAAGTCCAAATTAGCAACAGCAAATGCAAACAAAGAAAATTGGACTAAAGGAAGTGATCATCAACATCGAGAGAAAGTACAAGAAGCCTCATCATCAATCAACTTCTTACCTAGACGACCCAGTGCTGCTTATACTAATTCTTCCTTGCCACCAGAAAGTAATAATTTGTTTAATAATGCAAATGCTTTGCCATTTGGTCCTTGTTATCATTTGGAACCTTCAAATTTTCCCTTCTCTCATCATCAATATTTGGCAAGTCATGGATTAAATATTACATCCCAAACAGAAGACCTTCACAACTTTAATGTAGTGCAATTGCCATCCCCATTATCGCTATCATCCGCAGCAGCAGCGGGCTCTCAGATTTTGGTATGTCCACCACCACTACCACCTGGAGCAGGAGCAACACAACCATTGGTCTTCCCCTCACAAGTTAATCATTTTCAAATGTTGAGTGCGACAAATTCATCGCACAGTGTCTCTGCAAGCTCTCTTTTCCAAACTACTCCACACACCATAAGACCCTTCCGTTTGGGCATGACCTCTAGGTTTCTTCCTTCTCACAGCGGCACTGCTAGTCAGTCAGATAAGGACCAGGAGTTTCCTTCTAAATAACATCAAAGCATGCGGCTGTACTACAAGATGCACTCAAGGAAGGAAAAACAAAATAAATCCGGCCTCCTTTCCATTCAAGTGCAAGCATGCTGCCATATATATATATTTTTTCGTTTTCCCTGGGAAGAGAGGAAAGGTACTCTTGAAATCAAGGTATTTAATTGTTTGAACTTGACATTACTATCTACTACCCCGCAGGAGCCAAGAGATGCGCAGACAGTCTATTTTACAACTGTGGATATTTACAACTATAATTTTATGTTTGATTGTGTAATTAATTTTTGGTCATCCGGTGACTGAAAATCAAGTCTGGACTCCTTAAGTTTGAGAATTGTTATAGAGAAATAATGATGCTAAATTAATAATAGGGCATATGATGCTGTATGAATAGTTTCATTCTAGTGACACAACAATATATACTTTTCATATTTATACACACAGACATGGTACATGTTTTTCATCAGTTGAATGACAACAATGAAGGCTGCTTCTAAACTGAAAATGTGCTCCTTTTGTTGCGTCTGGGATTTGGTTAATCAGAAATTTTTTTTGATAGATAAAAATATGTGCTAGTTTTTGAAGTGAAAGACGAACAAGATTATTTCGCAGCTTTAGTTGACTAGGAAATTATAGCTTTGTTCCTGTCTTGTCATTATTTGCTTCATGCTCTAAGGTCTCACTTTCATGATATATAATCTCATGACATTTTATATTTCTCTAACCTCTTTCTCTTTCTGTCAAGACCATTAATTACAATTTGGAACACCCTATAACTATAGAGGGGAAAAAATGGAGCAGGAGCAAAGGATGCATCTTCAGATTTTCCTTTCACAACGTTTTCTAAGTATTTTTAGTTGATACAGCCAATTGATTGAATATAGAGTTTGAGGACCCAATTCTGAATGTAAGCGCATTTTAAAACGTGGATTTGAGCCCGATTCCAATAATTTAAATTATTAAACTACATCTAGATAGGGTTCAAATTCGTATTTTTAAATATACGGACTATATATGAGAATTTCTAGAGGTTAATTGTGTGAGTGAGGAATTGACTTGGTGTCGTGTGCACAAGATCGAACTAGATAATGGAAGAATAGCAAGTTTTGTAGTAGGGTTAAAGGGCTCGATGAAAGCTGCATCAAGTGGAAAGATTGTTAGTGGTCCTTAACGAAAATGAAAAAACACAAGGAGAAGACCAGAAGCAAAGATACATAGATTTGGAAGTTTGTTTGTTTTTACTTATTATTCCCACAAGCTTTTGCTATGAGGACCACATAGGTTTATTTGTTTCCCCACCACAAACAGTTGAATGATGCTATGCTTACTTAATTGAGATGTTTAGGTTATATCCCAACAGATGTGCCATCAGTAGAAATTCATTGATTGAATTAAAAATGATAAGACTTTATAATTATCTATTACCGAACTATCAGATAGTGACATTTCATTTGCCACATCAGTTGGGATATAAAGTTTGTATCCCAACTGAGTAAGTGTAGTATTTTTGTAAATAGTATTCCTAAATAATTAGAAATATTAATCTTTTATCCTTATTTTGTGTTATTGAAATCATTAATTTCTAGAGTTAATTTGACTTCTGAAGATATTTTGTCCCAATTAAGTATAGCATTGTTGTAAATAGTTTTCCTAAATAATTAGAAATATTAATATTTTATCCTTACTTTGTGTTACTGAAAGCATTAATTTCTAGGGTTAATTTGATTTCTGAAGATACCTATCACTGATTAGAAGCAATTTGAACTTTTTACAAGATTTACAGATCTTTAGCTAGGAGCTAGTAGAAAAATATTTTCAACGAATCCAGAATTATACACAAATTCCGTTTGTTTGAACATACGTTGTGTTCTATTCTCAATCCAATCTTTTTTCTAACTTCTAATCTTAATTACTAGCATCTAATCTCGGTTACCGTGATTTTGAACAATCTTAATCGTTTTATGAGCATATACAAGATTAATCTTAATTACTTACTCTAAATGCTGAGCAGGATATACATGGCCAATCTATGCACGCTAATATTTTTAAAATATATATGCTTGACAGCTTGAAAAGTGCAGTAGAATTAACAGTAATTTTTCTTAATTCTCTAAGTGAATGACCAACAAACGAGTGATACCATTAGCTTATTCAAGAATGTAGATAATAAGCGCGCGTAATTAAGAATGTCTAAAATATTTATGTTATTTTTACCCATTAAAATTTTCTTCTATAAAGGAGAGGCATGAGATAGTTCTAAACCATTACTACTTTCAGGTTAAAGTATATCGTAAACTTTTATCCAAAAAAAAAAATGTATATCATAAACTTAAAAAATTATAAGTCTTAACATTTGAGGCTGTAACCAATGGGACTAAGGCAGAGCCCTTGCACTCACAATGTGTGAGACTAAGGGTTCGAGCCTCCATAAAAATAGTATTTTGAGAGTAAGGATTCGAGTCTCCACAAAAGTAATATAAGGGTTAGTTTCAGTCATTCTTCAATTATGAAATAATTGAGTTGAGACAATCTTCTCCCTTACGAAATATGAGTGGAATAGACACCCTCGAATATTAGAGGTGGAGACAGTCCTCGAATACTGGAGAGGTTTAAAAAATCTGGACAGTACTTCAGAAGATTAATGTACACGAAATATGAGTGGAATAGACACCCTCGAATATTAGAGGTGGAGACAGTCCTCGAATACTGGAGAGGTTTTAAAAATCTGGACAGTACTTCAGAAGATTAATGTACACGAAGTCTCAGTTGTATAATTTTTTAAAAAAAAAAAAAAATTAAGGCTATAAATATAAGACTTTAAGTTGCAAAGCCTAATATATCAAGTTACAAGTTTTTATATCTATTTATATCCTTACCTACGATCATGGTCATCCATTGTATCAAATTTTTAAGAACCAAATTATTAGTGAGTGTATTTCTTCCGAGGATTTGATTGAATGGTTTTAGAGTGACTTCAATGATTAATTATTTGAGTTACTTTGAAGAGGTAGAAGACTAAAAAGTTATTTTCGCTTGCCCATGCATCTCACTTTTTTTTTTTTTAACCTAACGAATCTTCCAAAATTAGTGTATTCCAATTAATGATTATTTCTTCATATCGAACCTTCCAAAATTTTATGTATAAAACTCATTTTGACCCAGTCCAATCTAATACATAAACTCATTGTATATCAATAATTGTTTATAAGATTAAGGGCCATATAGGATTGCTTTGGGAGGCTTAAAAATTCATTTCAAAAGTTAGAAGTTAATTTTAGTGCTCGGCAATTTTATTTTTTAAAAATCACTTCATTCTATAACATATTCTGAAAAGCAATGAAGGATTAGCTTTTTAAAATTTATTTTTGATAATCAATTTTATATTAAATACAATTTCATATATATCTTCACGTACTATAGAGACCCAAAATTATCTTTATTCAATTAAGAAATTAAAATCATTAAATTTAAATATATCATTATTATTACCATTTACATTAGGATAACAAAATAAAACAAATAGTTAGCAATTATTGTGTACTATACAATAAAAAAGTATTGCATATACTTATATATAATAAATGTGCAAATAAATTTGTTTAATATAATGTCCATTCCACTCATTTACATTTTTTCAGCAGCTAACACTGAGATTTATTAAACTTATATGTCCAAATTTAAAATTCAAAGCACTTTTAAAAATAAAGTTTAACAAGCATTGAACCGATTCTCTTCATGGTTGATTATCTCTACAATATATTTACCCACAACTATGAAGAGATAAGTTTTCATAACTTAATTATACTGTTGATTATCTCTCTTTTATAAAGAGATCATCACTCAAAGGTATACATAAAGAAATATGTATATTGGAGGAGGGAGTATAATACCCTCCAAGATGATGATGATGGTGATGATGATGATTATTATTATTATTATTATTATTATTATTAAGGACCTATTTGCAAATAATACAAAATTTTTGGGTATTTTCATAAATTTTATAGGGATCAAAATGCAAAAATGACAAAAGTTGATTGAGGGTAATTTGGAGATTATAAAAATTTAGTGGGGTTAAATAGGAAATCTAGGGAATGGGAGAATTGGGAATCAATCTCTCATTCTCCATTCCCAGATTTGGGTGGGTGTGGCCCACGATTTCGATTCTGATTCCTGCCTCTATTTTACGAAATAAACGCCGTCAATGATTTTGATTATGAATTTCAATTTCCTAATCCGTGAAGTAAACATTGCCTTAATCCTTATCACTAGTACTCTGCTTGATCTCATAAAATTTTCGATATGAATTAAAAGAAGTATATGGTTGATGAATTATAATAATTTTTGTAAAAAGGGGTGGATAAAACAAAAATTATTTTTTTAGGTAACTTAATTAATTAATTATAATAATTTATTTAGAAAAAATTATCTTAGATTCAATTTCATGGGACAATTTCATATATATATATTTGAAAACTTAAAATGCTGCTTTTTGATATGCTTTTAATTAAGAACGGAACATAATATAGGGAAATTTTAAAATCTTTAAGCCCAAAGAAAGTCTCCGAAGGTGATGAACTTTGGGCCGTTTAACGGTAAAGCTTTAAAAAAAATTTTTGAAAAATAAAAGAAAAGAAGCCCCCGGCGAGGATCGAACTCGCGACCTTTCGCTTACGAAGCGAACGCACTACCACTATGCTACGGAGGCACCTGACGGTTTTTACGTAACAAATATGATTTAGTTAATATATCTTGGCACTTGACAACTTCACTTCGCCGTCTATAAAAGATTTGCCTCCGATTCTCTGAACGCCAGCTTCCTTTATTTTGAGATTTTACTAGGGTTTTTAATTTTAATTTACGCATTTTATGTTAAGTCTCCTGCTTTGAAAAAATTCTATAATTCAAAAGTTTGACTTTTTTTTCTACAATTAGGGTTTTTCTTTTCGGTGATTTTACCGAAGCTTGCTCTTTCGTTCTTTTTTTTTTTAAAAATTTCTAAAGCTCAATTCCGGCTCTTCAATGCCGGAGTTGCTAATAGTCGCTAGAAGTTAACTGGTAAGCATCGTTCTGCTCAGCTATTTTTGTTTGATTTATAATTCGTTATGTTCGTCATTGTAGTTTGAATTTTTAGGGTTTAAATTTGGCGCAATATTCAATTAAAGGTTTTCTTTGGCAAATTTTTGTTAGAAAGATCTCATTGTAATGATATTTGTTATCATCTGTTTTCCGGGTTTCAATCATTGATGTGAAATGGAAGATTAAAAGTCTTTTTTTTACTAATTTTTTGTTCTGTTTCCTTTTCTTAGGAACCTAAAATGGCAAAGATGGTAAAATAATGAGTAGTGGGTGAATAATGCGAGAATTTGGAGATTCTTTGAAAGGAATATTGCTTTTGGAAATATTACTAGGAGCAAAGAAGTGATATGAGGAGTTGAATATGAGCGATGGAGGTGGGGACAGTGGAAGTAAGCACCAACAACCGCACACAAAGAGAAAATTTAGTGGTGATGACTTTTCCCAAGCAATTGCCAAGGTTGCTGTTGCTCAAATATGTGAGAGGGTGGGTTTTCAGACTTTTCAACAATCTGCGCTTGGGACACTTGCTGACATTGCAGTTCGATACATACATAGTGTAGGAAAGGCTGCAAACTTTTATGCTAATTTATCTGGTAGAGCAGAGGGTAATGCTTTTGATATCTTTCAAGGGTTAGAAGATTTGGGATTAGACCAAGGCTTTTCAGGTGCTTCTGATATTAATCATTGTCTTGCAAGTTCGGGTATTGTTCGGGAGCTCGTTCAGTATTCTAATGAAGCTACAGATGTCCAGTTTGCATATGCTATACCCCATTTTCCGGTGGTTAAAGATAGGAAGCCAAAGTCCAGCTTTTTGCAGATTGGGGAGGAGCCTCCTATTGAAGATATTCCAGCCTGGTTGCCTACTTTCCCAGATCCTCAGACTTACTTTGAGTCGCCCAGCCAGAATGAGAGAGCAAGTGATTCTCTCACAGAAAAGATTGAACTGGGAAGGCAGCAGAGAAAGATGGAAATGTCTATGGTGAATTTGCAGCATCGGTTTTCTGGATCTGGGCCATCCTTATTTGTCCATGGAGATAGTTCCAAGGAAAAAAAGACAGTGGAAAGTAATCCATTTCTTTCTGCACCTTTACATTTTGAGGAGAAGAAAGTATCTTCTGTGGTTCTTCCAGCTAAGCTTTCAAAGGAAGTAGCTTTGCAAAATCCTGTTGCGGAAAAGCATGTGGTGGGTAATCATATTTTGGTGACGGAGGCGTTTGGTCCAGCTCTTGAAGCGATGAAGAATAGGTTCTGTGAATTCAGGGAGGAACAAAAAAGCATTCAATTGGACCAGAGGCCTCCAGTGCAATTTAAGATTGGAGTTGGAAAGAAGTCCTTAGTTAAGCCACGAAAATCTAGTCCACAGATCATGGATGGTGGCAAATTTGATCCATGGTTTTGCAAGGAGAATGAGAAGGATGAAAGAAAGGGCGACCTGAAGATATTCTGAAAGATTCTATGGAGAGCTCACAGGAGCTGGTTCTGATGTAAAATATTTTAGTTTGATTAGAGTTGTATCCTTGTCAATGAAACTGACAGCAGAAGCTGGTTCCGTTGTAGTCAACATCAGAGGCATATGGTTTGCAAACTGCTAAGATGGAATGTTATCACTCTTAACATGTTTTTGAGGTAGGTGCATGTCAGTTGCCATGATAAACCCTCTCTGTGATTCTTTTTAATTGAATTCTTGTTTCGTCTTTTATGATCGGACACCGAATGGTTACTTGGCTATCTCCACTTCTCCCTCATTCTGTTGATCTGTTCTTCCCTCTGCAGTTGTATAATTTTCTGATTGTAATTGGATCTTTATAGATGTAATATAGTGTTAAACTTTTTGTTAACAAAGACCAGGGTATTTGATTATCAGTGACTTGTTCTATGAATGTGCTAAATTAGGAAATGATTACCATCATCTTCTAGGCCTCATTAAATTTTCTTTGTAAACTTGATGCATTCCCTTACTGTTAAAGAAAACTGAAAGCAAAAAATATTAGTTACGCTGCTTGAATATTTTCTGCCAACATTATGTTAAAGTAGGATTACAATCATTTTAAAATGGGTTCATCATGATCAATATGAAAAGATTAAGAACTCAGGATTGCATATTTGAAATGGAAAGATTTGGGGCCATGGTATCTCTCATTTGTATAAGTGTTGGATCATAATCCATGTACTTGTTTCTCTGAATGCCAGTTTCACTAGGGGAGTCTTGGGTAGATCGGCAACTTCATAAAGAGATTATGAGATTTGGATTCAGTGTTGATCTTATTTTTGTGCTGACCTTTTAGATATATTTGATTAGTAGTTATTGGATAAAAATACAGAAATAATTATATCTCAGCCATATTTTGTTACAAATGAATATGTGGCAAAAGATTATGGAAAGGTAAGCACATAAAGATCAGCATTGGATCCAAATTCAAGAGGAGGGAGAGAGAGAGAGTTTTATTTTTCAAAGACTCTTCAATACTTTATCAGATTCATGATCATACATGTGCAAAAACCTTTGAAAGAAATGATTTTACTCTTCAAGATTTATGGATTGTGAATATTGATTGTGGAGGCTTTACTGAATCCTGATGACAGAGATGTCCTAGGTTTGTGGGATTTCTTGACTAACAACTTTCAAGCTTTGTTCCTAGTTTCTGGTTGTGACAATAATTTGAAGCGATGCTTTGTTTACGGATCATGGTTTCCCTTCAATTGTAAAATTGTATTTATTAATCTCCCTTTGGTGATTAAGAATTAGTTTGCACGCAATTGAAGCCAGGATGACTGTTAACGTGAATTCTGGTAATTGAAGCCTATCTTAGGATTTAAATCAAATGAATCTATTGGTATAATTTTTGAAATTGTTTGTCAATTCATTGACTTGGTGAAGTTTTCACTTTCACAGGCGTTGGTCACCAGTCACAAAAAATTAGGAATAATATTAATGTATCTCAGTGATGAAATTGGGTATTTGTTGTCATTTTCTATTTTGGAATAGTTCCGGTCGTTGTCTCATTCCATGGGATCTCTCTGTTAGATTGTTATTGAATAACTTGGGAATTACATGCTGCTCTGTTATGGTTTTACTCATTTGATGAAAAGTGTTGAACAACTTAAATTTCTGATCTGTCAGATGTGAAGAATCAGCTTCTGCGGAATGCCGTGGGTCATTTATTAAAGTCAAATTTCTCTGTAAGGTTCATCAGTTTAACTACCTGAATTCTGGTAATTATCTTTTAATTTTGATCTATCCATGATATGTGGAATTGTGCTGAATAACCTGGGAATTAGTTACCGTGTAGGTTTCACTTATTTGATGAAAGTTATTGAACAATGTAAAGATATTGTAACTGTTGTCTGATATCTAGATGCATGGTATTTTAGATACATTATCAACATAAACTTTCTCCACAGTATATACTTTTTGAGAACTTTTGCATTTAAGCTCTTATCTTGATTTTAATTTAAGTAGTGATCATCTTACGGAAAAGTAAAAATGTTTGATATATGTAGCAAGCATATAAAATTGTTTTACCCTCAAAATATAATGATTTGGGTTAATGTTCTTGTACTCTGCAACAAATTACTTTCTCCTGCTGTATGTTGTCAATGGTTATCCTTGTATTCTGACCTCTCCCTCTACAGCGGATGTTTCAGTTTAATTACAAATTAAGTGGTGATGTTGTATCTAAATTTTGAGCTTACTGGAACCTCCCATGCTTTTCTGATGTCATGAAATATAAATCAAAACCCATTTACGGCAATTGTGCTCTTTGTGTTAAATCTACTGGTCAATGGTATAAACAGGGAAAAGGACAACATTTTAGTGTGTGATTAAGTAATGTTGTGACAATATTTTTGTGCGTCTTGTACAGAATATTTGAAGATTGTGGATGTTCAACTGTTTTGTGTAGTTGTTATAGCCAGAAGAAAATGACTTAGTTATTGCAGATTTTTATTTTTTTAATTTTTTTTTAAAGTAATAACAGAAAGGTAGTCAACCCTGTTACACGGTAATTAGACAAGCATAGCTGGAATGAAAGCTTTGGGAGGGTATATACTTGCATTTATATTTCGTTACATGTATGCTATAAGAAAATATTAGAGATGTACATTGTTAAATTAGGCTCAATCTGCACCAAAGGATTATTGTCATTTTCCGCTAAATTACAAGAAAAAAATTTAAATAGATCAGCCTTTCCCCTCAAATTAGAAAGTGGGATAGAGAAATGAGGTAATTTAAATATCTATCTGAAAACTATTACATGACAAACACTACCTGGAAAAAAGCTGCCTGCAATGCATACGAGGGTGGGCTCGCAGACTCGCTGTCTCATCACATACAATCTCGTTTATCAAATCTTTGAAGATCAATCGCTCAACATCCAAGACTAACCATGAAATTTCACTCTGACAATCTGGCCAATCTGTTGATCCATGCTTCAGATCTTCCCATATGATGCTTGTCATATTGTCATTGTCACCATCTAAGTTGCAGTTAGAGTTGTTAGCTTGTAGGCAATCTACCTCTGAACACAAATCTCTGAGAAGTTGTTCTCCACTTGACCTTCCCCGAGCCAGCTTACTTGGTGAGAACCACTTCTTGGAAGACTCTTGCAACAGTAATTTGTGGATTAGAATCTCATTAACAGCATCGAATACAAGTTTCCTCTGTGCTTTCTCAGTGGTAGGTTCTGCATGGGTAATCTTCTTACCTTCGTGCAAATCATTTGGAAGCCCGATGCATGCCTCGGTTTGCTCCAGGATGAAAAACAAGTTAGGATTGATCAAGTGACCAGATGGATTGGGCTTGATAGTCATGAAGTCAGATTCAAAATCTCTGAGGAATCCTGATGCTAACAATATTTCTGAAATGTATCTGTGGTTTGGATCTGTGCTTTCAAAATTCGGTGCAATTTCATCAGTGATAGATTTCTCATGTGTGGGGTTGATATGCATATCATTCTGATCCAAGTGCTTCATGTTTTGTAACTTATTATAATCATTCTCAGAGCAGAAGCTGGGTTTCCTGCAGTTGGTTATGTGATTTAAATCCACTGGGCTCCACTCTGCCTCATCATCTGTGGCTTGAAAATGAAAACAAAATCAATACATGAAGAACCCAGACCCTTTATCAAAAACTGCCCTGAGAGTTGGCTCCCTCTTTCTATTCTTCTCATCATTTACCAGTGTTACCAGTCCAAAACTCCTAATTGAGCAATTCTAGGTATCCCACGTTATAAGCCCCAGTTTGAGTCCCCATTGATGTGGCATTCATCAATTGGATGGTGACAAAGTAATTTTACTAGTTATGAAATTCGTCATCCAATTGATGAGTGACACATACTTAGTAATTTTACTAGTTATGAAATTCATCATCTAATAAATGAGTGACACATAGTATTGGAACTCAAGTTAGGACTCAAATGTTGAGATCCCAAACTAAAGTATGAACCAAAGTGTCAGCTTAAAAGTTTACTGTCATTTATAGATATGGTCTACGATACTATTTCGTATCATTCTAAATTTTCTTCAATACTCTTTGGTATTATGATACAAGAACTTACATGGGTGTATTGCGCTGGTATGATCCATGTAACATTTAAATCTTTGGTCTTTTTGATTGTTTTATATGCATGGGATAATCAATTTTTTTTCCATTCTTCTGCTAAGATTGAAAAGGTGTTATCTGCTAGTGGTTGAAGCATAAAGAAGGAACATACAGCATTACTAAGTTGTGAGCTCAGGTCATCATTCAGGCGAGCAACTATTATTTCCTGTAGTGGTTACTTGCAAATAACTCTTTCCAATTTATGGTTTTTATGGTGGATATAAAAAGTGTCAATCAACTAATTTTCTATGATTTAGTGAGCACATCGATCAACATGGCTATTGTTTAACAATTTATTCTTAATATAGTAAATATAATGTCTAAAAAAGGTTCACCTGTAAAGGCATGTGATATCTTTCTCACAGGAGATGGTGGTTCATCTCTGTAGAATGTTGCATCAAGAACAGAAACAGGACTTGGTTGTTCAGGTCCCACTGTTCCAGGTTCTGCAGTTGATTTGTCTCCAATATACCCTGCTGGTGGATGCTGAATGAGAGAGAAAAAGGAAAAGAAAAAAAATGGAAAAAGAAGCTGTTAAGAAGATGAAACAAATGATAATTGGATGAGTAAGAGTAATTACACTTACTGTTTGGCCATGTTGCAGGAAGAAAGCACCAGAGATCTTATCAGGTCTATCAGTGCTTGAGACTTCACTGCTGACATAGGAGCCCATGCTGATATAGCTCCCAGATTGCAGAGAACTGGCATCACCTGGGTGAGTCAAATATCTCACGCCTACACTGATATCACTCCATTGGTCATCACTCTGCTGTAAATGTTGAGATTTGGATCTAGATTTTCTCAGCAGAGAAGCTGATTCCATATGTTGCCTTCTGGACCTGCTCAAATCCGAGGATGGCATTCTGGAATGAGATTGCTTCTCCAATTTGAGTTCCTTCTGTTCTAGTCTTGGGTTCAATGATTCGGAACGCTTCCTTGAATTGGTTTTTCCAGTTGTAGGGTGAGAACTCTTTGATGTTTGTCCCAATCTTAAACTTTTGGCACTGGTATCCTTATTTGTGTGATGAAGGGGTCGGCTGGAAGGGTCCTGAAGGTAATTGCTTCTTTGAGTTGGATCTTTAGTTTGCTTCTCAACAGATTCCTTTCTGCCAGCTGCAGGGTCTCCAGTTGTAGGGTGAGAACTCTTTGATGTTTGTCCCAATCTTAAACTTTTGGCGCTGGTATCCTTATTTGTGTGATGAAGGGGTCGGCTGGAAGGGTCCTGAAGGTAATTGCTTCTTTGAGTTGGATCTTTAGTTTGCTTCTCAACAGATTCCTTTCTGCCAGCTGCAGGGTCACCAATGCGGAGTCTTTGGAGACCTGATAAATTCTCTTTTTGAATTGCCAAGGAAGCAGGATTAATGGTTTTTTCAATGGGTTTAGCTGCTTTCGTAACCACAATTGGAGATCTGAAACTTTTTGGTGAACAAATTCTTTTAGTTTTGGTTGAAGTTGGGGTGCCTCTTTTAAGGTTATTGGAATTTGCTAATATTGAGCTGGGATCAACACTGTTGTTGTCTCCAGTTTGAGACGCTAAGTTAGAAGCTTGATCCTCCTCTCTGCTTTCTAAGATCTCTTTAGTCTTCTGCATTGCTTCAAGGATTTGTTTAAGAGCTCTAAGATCTTTTCCAGATTTCTTGAACTCGAGTTGTGCCAACCTTTTCTCAATTTCACCATAAACGGAAAGGGAGGAGTTTGAGGCTCTGGTTGGAGTTTCTCGACTCTGAGAAGCTGGTGTTTGACCTTTACTCCCTTCTTGCTGCTTCCATGGAGCAGGTTCTATTGGAAACTTAGAGCTTGAGTTGGGCTTCTTTACAGAATTGGCATTTTTTCTTCGGGGCGAGACAGGTTCCTTGATAGAATTTCTCGGGGAGCCAGATATTCGATTTTGCTTGTTTTCAACGGTTGTCTTTGATAATCCTGAAATGGCATCAAATTGTACATCTGGGAAGCTTTCAATTTGATTTGGCTGATTCCTATTGGTTGACATGGAATCTGGAAAAGCTTCCAACCCCATCAACTTTGCTACCAGGCTTGATGGTCGTTTGTTACTTCCTGGTTCTTGCTGTTGGTTCAAGATAGTGCTGTTCCCATTGAGACTCTGCATATCCCCTAGGAGATAATTTGATTTCATTTCCATGGTAGAACCCCTCATGGAGTGCACTTTACCGTCCAGGGATAGCCTTGGGAACTCTTTGAGCTTTATGGTGGATTTAATCGATTCTCGTGATTCTCGTCCATCATAAGAGAACCGAGGAGCATCCTTTGGTGCAAATCCATCTTTCCATTCGTTGGAACTCCATGGTGCTTCTCGAAGTTTTGCAAGAACCCGAAATGATTCAATTTGACTTGAATCTCTGGACTTGAACGATTTTGGCTGCACCAAAGGCCTCGGAGAATCCATGTATTTCAAGGTTTGGCCCCCACCTTTGTCTTTGGTGGCACTTCTAATTGATATCTCTCTGGCTTCTCTGTACATGGAGTGGTTGTCAACATCTCGCAAATCCACAGGTGGACGGCTTAATTGCAAAGAATTATTTGGTTGGGAAATTGGTAAGTCCCGAGTGGGGGTTCCAGGGACATTTTTTGGGGCATATGAAGATGGTTCTGGGTGAGATTGTTTAGCATGTATGGATGAGAGACTAGGTGAAGAAGCGGAAGATGAGAAAGAGGTTATCGATGGTTCAGTGGAAGTCCCCTGGTTCTCTGTCATGGCCTTCTTCTGATTCTTTTCCTGCAGTTATAAGTTGCATTAGCTTAAGCTTGAAGTTAGTTGAATTCAATTCATAGACAGATATTTTATTTTCCAGAAATGTGAATAGTAAAATTCTTACTGTTGGTGGGGGTCGTTGTAATGCAGTGTTGAGTTTTTTCCTTCCATGACCTTCCCCTCCTGAAGAAGCTGGAGCAAATTTGATGTGAGTTGTTGAACTTCCAAAATGACTAATAATTAAAATCATGAAACGTATATCAATCTATGCATATGTATGTAAGTATATATATTACAGGAATTAATTTAACACAATTGTAACCTCTTAGAAATTGTGTTGCTTTGGTAAAACATATAATTGGCTTAAAAATCGAAGTAACTTGACAGATATATATATGTACGTGTGCGTGCGCGTGTGTGTTCATAAGTCATGATACCTGGATGGGGAGGAAGCTGCTGCCCTTTGTGATTGTGATTGTGATTGTGGTTATGATGATGAGTTCGTCGGGCACTGAGGAAATGGTGGCGGTCAAAGAGCTGGAAAATGCCACTCATGCATCCAATTTGCTTCTGCAGATCGGGGTTTTCACCTGACAAGGAATGTAGAAGCTTTGCGGACATCTTCGTCACTTCTCAACACCTAATAACAAGAAATGGCATTAGTTATGGTGACATTACTTTTTCAGCTTCCATCTCTGACTCGGAGCACAAATGACAAATTCAAGGGAAATTAACCCAGACGATCATGATAAATATTTATTATTGATTTTATTTATTTTTTAAAAATTTTTTTTGAAGGGTTGAAGATATCTAATAAATAACTCGAACATCAGACATTGGCATAAAACCATCCAAGGGCCTCCTGTCATTGTGTTTATAGCAACTTCAACGTCAACCAGTTGTGCTGTAGGTGTTAGCTAGCTTGTTTATTTGTGTGCAAAAGCTTTGTCATTTTCTTTTTTTGGGAAATAAGTACCGTTACGGCAGCCAAGCAGCTAGGCCTTATCTCTTAGGGTTCAGGGTTGAGCTTCAGTAGTTGTTGATTTTTCAGAGAATTTTAATGAGTGGAATGGCACGAGTGAATGAAAGAGCAGATTTTCTTAAAGAGACAAAGAGAGATGCTCAGACGCTCAGACAAAGAGAGGCAGCCCCACCCCCCCACATAATAAAATCTTTAACAATGAAAATAAAACATTTGTCTTTAAATTTCACAGAATAAGGCAGACAGTATCTTCTGCAAAAGCCAAAAGGAACCAAAATGATGAAACGGGGAGGGATGGGTGCTACTTCTGTGTGCTGTGTGAATTAAGGGAAGAGAGAGAGAGAGAGAAAGAAAGAAAAGATAAAGGGACTGGGGACCGACTACTCGCGACTCGAACACCAACACGAAAACAGCTGACAATTACCAAAAGCCAAACCAAGGCAAGCCAGCCCCCACCTTCTAAGGACAGGATAGTGTAATGAAAATGAAAATACTACCAGGAAGTATTTTTTGCAGACCCAAGAAGAGATGTTTTTTGGGTTTCGTCACTCACTCACACAAACGAATGGATTATTTGTCTTTTGGCTCTCTCCAGTCTCCAGGAAAGGCAGCACCAGCACCAGCAAGAATGCTATGGGCTATAAATAATAATAGTTATAATAGAGGACCATTATGTAACAGTATTTGCATTGCATGTGAATATCTCAATAAATAGTGAATTAATGATCACAATAAAGATTTATTTTTTAAAATAATAATAAGAAGAAGAAGAAAATAAGCGTTGAGGAAGGAGATGAGAATGTGAGTGATGATGACTATGATTAGATCAGCTAAATAGAATAGAAGGTCATGTCTCTCCCACTTCCATTTGCCTTCCCTTCCATTCGATGCGGACAAAAATAACAACAATAATGTTTGTGGGTCCGAAAATCTGCACCTCTCTTACCCACATGAGCATGTGGAGTTTGTCAGCTCAGCAAGTGCATGAGTATGGTTGATAATAATAATATGATTATGAGAAAGAAACACCCTATTTTCACTTTCTTTTTTTTTTGTATTTTTTTAGTAAAGCTGAAGGTGGATTTGTGTACTGGAAAGCCTGCTAACTATTCTCTCTTTTCATCAGCACCCTTTCCACCAATCCCCTTACCCTCCTTAGTCCATTCTCTCATCTTACACTTTTACACTACCACTGACTAGTGACTACTGCCCTCCATTAGTCATTAGATTCCCTTATCAAGCTTTTTTCAGCTTTTTTTTTTCCCAACCTTTGAGTGGCAAATCACTTTCCGACTATTCTTTCTGTAAACTATTTGGATAGTTTTCATTTAGTTCCTGGTTTCTTACTCTCGCAAATTAAGCTGGAATCCATCCATGGGCGGGGACCCTATTTACAAAACAACATTCTAACTGTAGTCATTCTTTGTTACTACTTATTTAATGTTCTGTATTAATACACATTAATTAGTTTATTGCCAATCTTACATTATCAGTTTTACATTTACATTCATGTAATCATGTTATTACTTAACATTTTTATCAACATTGGTATAATCAGAATTTTCTAAATAGCATTATACGACAAAGCATTTAGTCTTTCTAGAATATATTTAAGAAAGAAAATCTTCGCATATCTCCTTATAAGATTTATCTTTAGGTAATTAATTTGATGGGTTTTGATAAGGTAAAGAGAGTTGTCCATTAAAACCCACAGAAAATCTTATGGATCCCGCACTCCATAAAGAGAGGGACATTAGTAGCCCACCTGATCAGCACTCTTAGTTTCATTATAGCAGCGAATAAGCATGCTTTGGGTTTATATTTCATATGTGCACTACAGCATTTATAAAGCATGCTTTGGTTGTTGACTCTTCGTAAATTCTAAGCGAATTAGTTACGTTATCTCATCAATTAACGAAGAAATGTCAAATCATTTGAGATGGTATTTGAAGATAAAATTTTTGAGATATGTGTAATACTACTTAAAATTTTATAATCCTTTTGGAGTTAAAAGAAGAAAGTGTGTGTGTTGCCATCCCTTTACCTACAACTTTGGATATTGGTTTATATTCAAGTATTAGTTCTTCTATATTATTACAAGCACGCACAATTTATAAAATGAGAATTAGAGAGTACTGATTTGCATGAAAATTAGATAATACAGTAATCTTTTGGAGTAAAACGTACAAAACAGAACAACCATGTATTGGTGCATGCATGCCATTTAAATTGATCGCTCAGTGTGTGTGTTTGTGTTTGGTGATACATATGTAGTTATAAGTATAAAGGTCAAGATGATTAATTGTCAAAGTGAAAATTAAAAGTTGATCATTACTTATATATATAGTCATTCTCTAATAAAGACATCTTCATTTTGTTAAAGTAAAAATGCATACTAAAATATATAAAAATTACAGATTTCAATACATTGAAAACTGTATTTTTTATTTATTAATGTATTAAAATCTATATTTTTTATCTATTAATAACATTCTCACTTTATTAAAATAAAAATATTATCACTAGAGAATTATTATATATCTCACTAGAGAATTATTATATATGTATATATATTTCGATCAAAGTAACACAATGCTAACATACTGTTGCATAGCATTATCCGGAGTGATAAACTTTCGTGCCACAAAATCTAATGTAATAATAATTCTATGCAAGTGAAATCTTATTAAAGTTAAAAAAATTGAAAATTGACTTTTAGTTGATAAATTAATTATGACAATTAGGTAGCTGGAATCGATCACATATTCACACTATATATATAAGCCAAATAGCATCACGTGCTTTTGCTTGCCAATTTATTCTTCCTAAATCGAGAGAATTAGAACCCCATTCCTTGCCATGCGCATAACAAAAATACTTCGACAATTAATTTTGTTAAAATGATAAAGCTGTTCTGGCCAACTCACAAATTAAGTTCCCAAGAAGAAAGTTAATTATTTATATGCATTAATGCAAACGATGGAAAATGTTAAGGACTAAGAATTATATATATAGCTCATTTTTTTTCGCTTCGCATGGAATTCTGGTCCAAAACCCTAAAATATAATCGTAATGATAGAGAATTAATTATTAGACACATGCAATGTCAATGAAAGTGGGCTGATAGAGATAGTTGAAATTGAAAAGGGGGGAGCATAACCACATGCATAAAGTGAGGCAATCACATGAGGGTTGCCTTAGCTTCACTAGGCAGCAGGGACCAATAATACTATCCACCACCATCATCATCTTCTTCTTCTTCTTATTTCTAATTAAACTAGGTTCCAATAGGCATTTACCCATCGCCCCACCATAATTGCCACATAATGTCGCCCACTCACCCCCGAAGTACCCCCACCCTATCAGTATCACCATCTCGATATTAGCTCACTAATTAATGGGGTTCTAATTACAAGTCAACAACAAATTGTACATTATTTCCGATAAGCTAATATACATACATACATACATACATACATAATACGTATGTATGTATGTATAACTTTAGTTAATTAATACTGCTCTTTTTTCAATCTCAATATCTATATTGAGATTCATGTCCTGATATTGTAGATAAATAGATATATAGATAGATAAATATTAATTAAACTGTAATAACTAAACATATTGAAAGCAGTAATGCTAATTTGTTGGGGTAAAATTATCCACATTTTGCTTGAACAAACCAAAGTTAAGAACGGTCAAAATTCAATATTTTATTGAAAGCCATACGCAAGTTCCTACTCAAATTCTGGGATGTTTCATAAAAGCTACCCTAGATTGTGTGGCCACAAAACAAGAGGAAGGGATGATACTTTGATGCGTGTTAAAGATTAATTAATACACATTCAATATGAAGATACGTATAACTGTAGGGGCAAGTCAAGATTCCATCTTATCTTCCATTTCACATGAGAATGATAGCTTTGAAATCTAGCCAGCCTAGAGATCTAAGCTTGGTGAGCGAGAATTCCTTCAAGTATCTCTTTCCCAATTTCTCTCTATTTCTTTTTTTTTTTTTTTTTTTCCCGAAAAGCAATTTCTCTATATTTATTAATTAACAATAAACCAAAATTAAATGAACAACAAGTTATAGATTGTGTTAGCTAATTGAAGGAACAACATGAACATGCATATGGGTGATAGGCGAGAGTGGCCGTAATACCTAACACACACCTAAGCAACAGGCACATGCGCCGCACTAGGGAAGCTTGTGGACTTGTTGCCCAATGAAATGGAACTTGCACACGCAAAGTCATCATATCATACTATATAAATTATAAGACCAATTATCTGCGGCACGTGTACTAAGAGGCACTCATGCCGCTGAAGAAAAAAGCGCTTCTGGTACAAGTGGCATGAATAATTTATTTCGTGTAACACACCTATACAAGATTGGCAAACACCAATATTAAAAAAAAATATTGTTTTAACGAATCATACTATCAAATTGCCATTGCCAGTTCATTATTAGAATCTTAAACTATGTATCTCTGCACATCCCCAATTGATCATAGTTAATATTATGATACCATCAGCTGCATGTTATTGGTAATTAAGAAGGTCCATTTTCTTTCTGGAATATATATATATATATATATATATATATATATATATATATATATATATATATATATATATATATATATATATATATATATATATATATATATATATATATATATATATATATATATATATATATATATATATATATATATATATATATATATATATATATATATATATTAGTGTTCCAGTCAGGAATTCTTGACTTTAATAAAATCAGGGATCCGCTAAAAGATAAAAAAAAAACAGACTCTAATGTATTTTTTTTTGTCTTTTAACGGATCCATGACTTTAATACACACACGCACGCACACGTATACGCACACGCACCCGCACATCCAATCTTCTGTATATTATTTTAAGATTCGATGTAATATTTTAGTAGATATCATAACTTACTTGGTACAAGACCTATATATTTAGATGTTACAAAAGTTTTGGACATGGAATGAATCCGCTAATTAATATCAGAGTTTAATTTAAGTGCATATGCTTAATTCATATATTTAATTTTTATTATGTGGAGTAGATAGCCAGGTTCAAGTGGGGGGAATAGGAACTGGGTCCTGAATCGGATTAGAGTCAATACCAAATCTCTGAGCAGAGAGAAGAAAATGATGAGGTTTGAGGAAGAGAACATGATAGCAATTAGCAAGCCAGTAAGGTCGTAGACTTTGTCAGTCATATCTTTACGATCTTTGTCTTAGGTTTGGCCACCAACTGTTTGAATTATTTTACCTTTCATTATTGAAGTCCTCCTCCATATGGCTTGTTCCATTGTGAAAATCATCAAATTTTTCGGCTCCTCATCAACGCTGGAGCCTGTCATGTGTGTGTGTGTGTGCGGTACAATTTGTTTTGAATCCAACGAGTCGGAAGTTAACATCTTCATTTAATAAAATTGTCTGGTCAATATTTTCTCAATAATTGTTGATGGTTGAATTTGTTCAGACGATTACTCCCGTTCGTTCACTCAGTTACTCTATTTTTTCACTGGTATCACATTCACATTTCCCTTATAGTTGTTCATTCAATTATAATATTTGAGATGAAATTGTCACATTAATTGCATACATCTATCATCAATCTGGCTACCATAAGAGAGCGAGATTAAAAACGTGGGACATATAAAATGCGAAAGGGTTTCTCATTCCATTGTCTTTTTTATATGGGCCGAACTAAAACAGCGTGGGCCATTGAAACTGCCAAGAGTATACACAAAAATGAAACTACAAAACCTTTATATATCCGTACATGGAATCCCTGATGAATGCAAAGCAATAGCAAGAAAAGAAATTAGGGTATGTTAACGAGTAAGAATAATATTTACTGATTTCAAAATAGTGTTTCTACAGAATTTCAACAGCCTTGTAATGACATTCATGGCCTGTATTAAAATACTAGGTAAACGAAAATTAGATCAATGGGTGTGACAGCAAGATTCATGATAAATTGATGCAGGACTCAATTGAATCAGTCCGTATGACTTGACTCATATGAACTGCCAGAAAAAAATGTCAGTATCGAAGTTAAGTTGTCGCATAAAACCCAAATCCGTACTCTAGTTCCATCCATCCTGGTTCTGCTTGACAAAATAGTGGTATCTGAGTTGATGGCAAGGATAGAAACTGTTGACCGGAACTCCTACAAGTAATATATCTCCCTATAACTTTCCCCTAATTCCTTGATAAATATGATAATCCAGCTAACTGAAATCGGCTCAGCTAACTGAAAGCGTCTCCTTACAAGGTCAATCCACCATGTGATCGATTACTGCATCCTCTGCAATCATCTTCCTCCTCCACATGCCATATCAAGGAACAGCCACGCCAAAATGCTCATCCCATGCTGCTTAAGCTCCACATTGTTTTCGGCCAGCTGAACTCTATCCAAACCTCTGATGTTGTGACTCACAACATATTGTAGTTGGCAAGTTAAATAGTGTGTTCATAGCTCGGAGGTAGAAGTCCCAATGTTTACTCCTATTTGTGATGGCACTTTGACCAAATGGGTTGTGCTGTATGAACCTCTGTACGTTCTCGGCTTCAGCCAACATTTCTAAATAAACTCTGAGATCACCTCCTGCACCTGCATTGTCTTTAAATTTTGATTTCTTGCCTTGGCTGACACCTTACACTAACCATATAACTCAAGATACGAGCATAAAAAATAAAAAATAAAAGGAACGAAACAAAACGAAACAAACCAACTAGTAATGCATCATTTCTACCATCTCAGATATAATTGTATTGCAGGATAGTCATAGACTTGGCAATCATATGGCCAAAAGATGGCCAAAAGACAGCAGCTAAAGAATATATGTAAGGTAGTTCACATTTCACCCCCATTCTAGAATTTAGAGCAATATCGGATCAAAGACTTCTTACCTAATGAATTATCACTCGGATTCTGATATTTGTATGAACACGGGAAGATTGCTGTGTACGGCTAGCAGGTAAAAGTTAAAACAAATTTTGAAAGAATTAGGGCATGAATTCAAAATCAAACGATAGAGTGATATAAATGGAGTAAAAGAAAAAAGAAAACAAGAATTCAGAAAAACTTACGGGATTAAGCAATGCTTTGTAGGGAGAATCATCCAACAATACAGTATTTGACTCATTATAAGCTCCTTTATCCCAAGGACAATTAGGGTCAGTGATTTCCCAAATTTTCCTCAATTCCTTGAAAACCAAGGCCTTATACTTGTTTTCAAGTGCCTTAAAACTTGTTGCAGTGCAGTACGATAAATCCTGAATATTCATCAAGTATGGAGATTCACAAGAGCTATATTTAGAGAATTGCATTATTGTAAATACATCAATAGGATTGGAGCGTTCCTTGCATGAACACGTGCAATTATGTTAGACAACAATAGTACGGAAGGAGTAACATAATTTGTAAATTCCTCCTATCATATGACAATTTACTATTACTGACAAAAGTAGAAAATGCTCAGGTACCTACCCAACAAAAAAGTAACTTGTGCTTCATATCTCCCATCAAGAAGTTGACCACTCTTTCAACATTTTTTCTGTCACAAATTTATAAGCCCCGCAATCAGCTTATAAACTAAATGATAGATACAGGAACACTAAAAATTGGAAGAAAAAGAAAAGCAGTAATTTCTCCAGAACAGAATAAAGGGAAAACATAAAGTAAACATGAATTATCAAGAAAGTAGATGAAATATGAAATAAAAATAACAAAGGTAGAAGCGTACTGGGTTCTTGAGGACCAAACACCCACTTCAAATCTCTCAAAACAGAACCTCAGAAAATCATGACAAAAGGGTCTCTTAAAAACTGAAACAGTAAAATCAATCCAATTAGTTTGAGCAGTCTAACGATAGATGACAGGGTAAATGAGTTAACAGATGATTTGCATCAATTCTCACCTGCATGTCTTGCGATCTTTATGTCTGCTTTACAATCCTTTGGAGGAGGAGACACTATATCTGCTAGCAGCCCATTCAAATCAAGAACAAGAAGTTTTTTTCTCCATCGACTGACAGGTGCACTAAACTGTGAGGAAACGGAAATTCTAGAGAGGTTATCCTCCTTGTAGGAAAAAGTGAAAGTGGCATCTTGAGTTTCATCAGCTTCTGGTAAGATAACTTTTTCTGCAGTATATTTTTCAGCCGGTAGGCTTAAAGTTGACATGTTATTATTCATCTGAACCATTTTAGGCAGCCTGACATCCTCATGAAGCTCATCCGCTGGAATAGTCTTCAGCTGGTTAAGCTTCTCCATCCTGTTTTTGATTTCAACACCAAAAACACTTCTTGTAGCTATTTCTGTACTAGTCTTTGTCTTTTTAATGTTAACAAATGGGGGCTGCAGCATTGAGTCAATTCCAAAAAGAGTATCCTGCATTTCCTTCTTGATCATTCAAACTCAAACTCTTGAAAGGAGTATCATTTAGTACTCTCTGAGACTGCATAGTCAGTTTCCACTTCTGGTTGTTCCCGGCAATTAGTGCACTACAAACTACAATGAGTGGAAATTAGCTTCCAACATATTTAGCAAAAGAAACAACTCCAACTAGAAGAAAAATAAGTGAAAAGACATATTGGTTGGTAAAATGTATTAAAGGTCAGAGTTATATAAATCGGAAATTAGTGAACATAATAGCAGGGAACTTGAGCAAAGGAGAGAAGAACTTGGAAAATCTCCCTTCTAGTGCATAAGAGAGACTCTAGAATTAATTCATTGTTGCGGCTAGCAGGCTAGCACTCTCTTCACTTTATAGTATATATATACCACCCCTTCTAAATTCAACTTTTCTTTCTTGCCCAGCCAGATATGGAAACGGCTCCTTTTCTAAACTTTTCTAAGAAACAAAAAACTACCCTCCGATCTCCATTAAAAAAAAAAAAAAATGGTTTTACATTTGTGTCGTTGTCACAGACAATACTCAACCTACATTATTATTATTGCATTCTTCGAACTCCTAATTAAAGAGAAAATGAATTAACTTAAAAAAAAAAAAAGGAATTAATTCAGCCTTCCACTCCCTCTCTTTCTTTCCTTAGAATCTGGCTCCCCCATTAAGGAACATATAATTTAATTGGATTTGGTTTGTTTATTTCACAGGGTAGCTTCAGTTCCTAACAATCAAGTTCCAACAGGTTTGGTAATCAATTTTACAACAGAAACTCCACCATTTTTTTTCTTCTTCCTTGTGCATTTAAATATAATAGAATGGCATTAAATACCACTTTCCCCTCTTCAAACATTAAAAAAGAAAAATATATCAGAAAGAATTAATATGAAAATTATTCAAGAAATCTAATATACAAATAATATTACATGACAAAATCAGAATCGTAAAGTAAAATAATAACCAAACTTGCAAATCAAAAGCTATTAATATAATCACTGTTTGATTGCTGCTGAGAAAACCATAACAGAGATAAAATCATGAAGAAAAAATAATTAAAAAAATAAAGAAGAAGAGCTATATCCGTATTCGTATCATATGGGTAAATAAACAAAATATATATAAATTCTTAAAAGAGAAACAAACACTAACCTTAACGTAACAAAAGATGAAAGCTTTCAAATTTCTTCTCTTTTTTTTGGTTCCAATCTAAAAAATACCGAATCACTACTAGTAAGAGAGAGAGAGAGCCGATTAATGGTTTAACTTGTGGTTTTTTTCCCTTTTTTTCTCTTTTCCCCTTCCCACCATAAAACGACCTACATTATAACAAGGTTTGAGTCCTGACTTTACGACAAGACAAAGACAGAGACAAAAAGAGCGTACGAGGAAGTACTACTGACGGGGGAGGAAGTTCAACTCCGTAATGCTGACCGGATTGGTGTTACATAACGTATCGGAGTAATGTTGACACGTGACGTGACGTGGAATGTGGTTGTGGGGAACGAGTCAAAGTTCGACGTTTTTGTTCGCTGACTCGTTCAAATGCAAGCGTTGGGACAATATAGGCTAATAATAATATGAATGAGCAGTAGGTCATAAAAAGAAGCATGGATTTATTGGCTGGCCCATTAGTCCACACGGATTAGGGGTCTATCTGATTTTTTTTTTTATAATAAAAATATATGGGGTAGTTAATAAATAAAAAAATAAAAAAAAATTAAGTCATATTCATACACTATTATTAAAAAAATAAATATGACAAGACGAAGAACTTGATTTATATTCATGAACTCAAGCTTATGAGTAGAAGAACTTGATTTATATTCATGAACTCAAGCTTATGAGTAGAAATTGAAGATGAAGAAGTGAGAGTGGAAGAGGGGTTGGCGGCGAGGGGATGTGAAAATTCAAGATTCCCTGGCTAATTGATTGGAGTTGGTTTGATTGGTGCCGAGGCCAAGCAGTGGCATGACGAAGACATGAAGTTGGACAGTGCAGCAATGAAGTAGAAGCAGCATCGCCGTTTGATTGGTGTCAGCAATTTTAATTTGTTGTTATACATGTTGTAAATAAATTTTATTTAATATTATGGACATTTCAGTCATTTGAATTCTTACGACAGTGTAATAATAAGATTTACTAAACACATACAACTACTTATAAAACTCATAATAATTTTAAAAATAATTTTTAATTGAATCTCTTTGTAACTGATTATTTCCACAATATAACTAACAACAATAATAGAAAAATGGGGATTACTCCCTATTATTTAAAAAAATAAGCCAAACACCCCTCATGTTTTAAAATATAATCAGGGATGACAAAATACAAGCTATATAAGGGCTAGGCCTAGGCAAAGCTTTGCAAATTATTATAGATTATTCCTTGTGAGAAAAGAAAGAATTAGGGGAAGAAGGGCTCGCCAATAATGACTGGGAAGATTGAAAAATTGGATGAAGAAGGGATTTTTTGGTTAGACGCATGGAATTAGCTATGCATTTTCTTTAAACAAATATAGAATCGGAGTGAATGGTTTTATGTCTATTACCTATTCTTCCTTTCGAGTTGAGACCTATCGTTCAGATAGATGGAGGTAAACTACTGGGCCAAGCTTGAGCTTTCACATTTTTTTTTCAATTTTTTTTAATTATTGTAAACTTGAAATTAGTTAATAATTAACAAGTAATCAATAATGAACTAAAGAAAATGAATGTTTCAAAATAAAATAATTAATAAAGGAACTGAAACAAATAAAAAAGTTTAGAGAGTTTAGTATTATAATTTTAGTTTTTTTTTTAAATTTATTATTGACATATGAATTAGGAATTTAAGCTTTCTTTTTTTTATTTTTTCATTATTTTTAAATTTTAATTTATTATTCTAATTTATAAATTTATTTTAAAAAAAAAATAGAGGGCGTGAGCCTAGCCCAGACCTTTCCTTAAACACTTATTCAATCCCTCATATGGAGGCCTGAGCCAAAGCCCGTGAGAGCAGGCAGAGCTAGTCCGAGCTTTTTTGCCACCCCTAGTTATAATAGTATTAGTTTTATATATTATTCTACTATTCTTACCCTAGTCTTGATATTAGTCATAAAACTTACATATTTTGAGAATTTTTTTTTAAGCAAAATGACTTACATACTCTTAATGATTAAATTAATTTAGTAACAAATTGTAAAGTAAGAAGAAAAATTACAAGTAGGAGAAATATCATAAATACCCCTAACAATTGTATAAAGTATTCATTTAAATAAACATAACAAATTCGATAAAATTTAAGCACTTAATCACTGGGTTCACAGGATATGCATAGGCTGGACCATACCTTACACATTTTGTTGTTTACCATCATTGTTATTGTTGCTTGGTTACTCGCTTATGCAAATTAAGCGATCTTAATTAAGGGGTCATTCTATGATGTTGTAATTAAGATCACGGCATTAATATTGTAATTAAACATGAATTATGTAAATGAAACATAAAAACATGTAAATTTAACATAAAACTTATAAATCAATATCAAGTGTAACATAAAACATAAATCATATAAATAGAATATAAGACTTGTAAATGGAAGTTAAAATAAGTAAATTAACATAAGAGTGGTAAATTAGTGTATTATTGATAAATAAAATAAAAACTTACAAATGTAACATAAAACTTGTAAATCAACATTAAGTGTGAAATAAAACATAAATTGCGTAAATGAAATATAAAACTTATAAATGGAAGGTAAAATAAGTAATTCAACATAAAAGTAGTAAATTGATGTATTATTAGTAAACAAAATAAAAACTTATAGATATAACATAAAACTTGTAAATTAATAGTCGGTGTAAAATAAAACATAAATAATCAAAATGAAATATAAGACTTGTAAATAGAAAGTAAAATAGCTAAATTAACATAGGAGTGGTAAATCAATGTATCAATAGTAAACAAAACAAAAACTCACAAATATAACATAAAATTTGTCAATCAACAATAGTGTGAAATAAAACAAAAATTAAGTAAATGAAACATAAGACTTGTAAGTAGAAAGTAAAATAAGTAAATTAACATAGAGTGATAAATTGGTGTTTTATTGATAAACAAAACAAAAATTTATAAATGTAACATAAAATTTATAAATCAACATTAAAGATAAAATAAAATATAAATTATGTAAATGAAATATAAGACTTATCAATAGGGAGTAAAATAAATAAATTAACAATAAAAAAAATTAAAGACTCCATCTAGAGCGTTAAAAAGATATTAATAAATTAAATACCACAACCCAACCATGCATGCATGATTCCCCATAGATAAAAAGCAACACTTACCAAAACCAACCAACCAATCAAGCAAGTCTAACGATCCAAAGTTAGTAATTTCATGCGAGTGAAAAAGGGCAACGAAAAAGTGTTGAAACCCGTTTGCATAAAGCACTTATATATAGGCAGATCCGTGCGCGGCTTGTAGAAAACACCTGCAATTTGCGAATATCGCTATTGCGTGCGTTTTAATTTTTCTTCTAGTGATACTTGTGGTGCGTAAACATAATTCAATATATTAATTAATTAAAGCCATTTTAGTGCTCCTCCACTAGTTCTTGTGAGACGCATGAAAGCTATGATGGAGTCATAGAATTTGCTAGAAGTGGTCCAAAGTTTCAACTGGCTAATTTACTGATCTTCATATTCCAACTCCACGGAAGAGTTTGGACCACTGCTCGAACTCTACTCGATCACACATAACACTAATGGAATTGTGAAAGTGATCAAATCCTCCTTATAATGACTGATAAAATGTATTTATTTTAATTAGTTACATCTTCCATGTGGTTATATCTATCTTTAAATGAAGAAAAGCATCAATCATAATCATATGCATGCCAAAAGATCGATTATGCGACGTTTTACTTTTAGAGGAGGATCACTAGCAAGCTAGGATAATCATTTGCACATCATGCATGCTACGATTATCACCTAACCCTCGAGCTCTCTTTTCATTATATGATTCTGCAATCTGCTGCATAATATAATTTATAATGCATAATATAATTTATAATGCTAATGACGTCAATATTTGAGTCTCAACTTTAATTCTAATGTTATGTGTCACTCGGCTATTTAATTATAGAATTAATTATATATATAGCTACTTAATTTGTAATTGTCTAATATGAAAATTGAAACCCACTTGTGAATGCAAATGCCCCTAGGAATTTCAAGAAGAATTAATCTTCGATGCAATATTATTCTTGAATTATTAATCTATTATATATATATATTAATTCATTTGTGATGCGGGTTTTGGATGCATTAGGTTTTTTTTTTTCCCTTTAATATAAAATTAGAGAGTTGTCCAATACAAATAATGACAGTTACATAACCCAATATGTTTGTTGGGATCTGAAGCCTAGTCCAATATCAATCCAAACCCGTCTGTTGTCTCAATGTATTGAAGTTGAAGTCTAATATAAAAATCAAGAACTAAATAAAATAATAATACATGAAATTCCTACACCTATTTGACAACTCAATTAAAGAATAGGTAAATGTTTGTTTAGTTCATATATTATGACATGAAATAATAATACATGAAACTCCTACACCTACTTGATAACTCAATTAAAGAATATGTAAATGTTTGCTTAGTCCACATATTATACCATGAGTGTCTGTTTAGTTTCTATATTTTAAGAATTACCTCAAAACACCCCTACAATTAGATATATCTTACTTTTTCTTAACTTAATTTATAATAATAGCCTTACGCCAATATTCTTGATGCTAGTAATTCATCTATTAAAAATTAATTTGTAATTTAACCGATAATTATTTATTAGCAAATTAATTAATAAATATCATTGTAAAAGAACTACTATTTATTGTAGCCGTGCAACAAGTTGCTAACAATTATTTATAAATTAATAAATATCAGCAGACTTAAAATAATGTTTAATATCTTTGCAACAATCTTAATTATAATTATTTAATAAAAAATAATTTATCAAATTAATCCTAAAAGTAATATAAAAATTTAAAATATATATATATATATTAAAGTTAATGTGATAAATTAATAATTTTTTTTCTTTCTATTAATATCCTCAAGAATATCATTATAAAAGGAAATAAAAGGTAATGGTAGAAGCATAACATTTTTAACATCAAAAGCATATGGAGATATATTTTTTTTAATTAAAGGGACTAAATAGATATTGAAGTAAAAATATAAAGACTAATGGAATATTTACCTATTAAAAAATTAAAAACGAAGGTGTTCGTAAATCATTCGACATGTGAAAAGAATTAGAAACGTAGGTGTTCATAAAGCATTCGACATGTGGATAAAGCAATATTGGAAAGATGAGAGCGATGTGATCAGTTAATTAATTGGGGGCGGGGCACATTGTTGGGGAGTGGCCTCTAACATAAGGCATACATTAAATTTGAAAGTTAATGAGTGTTATAACCACTAACCTTCCACTACCCATGAAATACGAGAGGCCTAAAAGTCAATAAATATTTAAAAGAAGATATCAAATTTCGGACCCCAAAATCAGCTTTCGGGAGGATCGATCTCCCCAGGATTTGTGACCCCAAACAACGTCGTAATTATATGTTGTTCCATCCACCTACCACTACCAACATTGAGCATTTCTTTCCCTTTTGTTCCTTCATTCTCCCTCACGAGAAAAAGTGATGATCAATTGAGATTTATTATTCTTGTGCAACATAATTAAAGGCTTTCATCAAACAATTGAAAGTACATCCTTTAGTCTTAATTTCCTTATTTGTATTATGGGCTGGACTACCCTTGTGTTATTTTCATCATTTAGTCTTTGAAGCGTAATTATTTCTTTAATATCCAAAAGGTTTTTCATGCTTTGACAAAATTCTGTAATTAATGTTCAACATTCACTCTTCATTGTCGTATTTCATTAAAGACATATATTAGATTGAATTTCAACTGCAAAATGTATGTTATATATAGTGGTTACTGGAAAAATGACAGCTGATATGTGATTTTATATGAATGAAAACCGTCATTTTACTTCATCTATTGTTTTTTTTTTTTTTCATTTTTCTGGGTCAATGATTTGAGTTTGAAGCTTAAAAAAATGTTGTATCATGTCTCGACCTTTCATACCTGTCCAAGGATTAAGGCAATAGACATGTTTATTGTTTTTCTATGGTTTAAAAGAAGTCTAGACTAAAACTCAATGGTCAGAATTCTAACCTCACAATTGTAAGGTTACAGATTCGAGCCTCCATAACGCATTGTGAAGGTTTAATTTCTTTCCTCAATTTAAGTGAAGGTAGTTTTCTCCCTTTCGTAATGTAAGTGGAGTTGACATCCTTCGAATATTATAGAGGGTGAAGGCAGTCTTCTCCCTTTCGAAATATGAGTGGAGTTGACGTCCCTCGAATCCCTTTCGTAATGTGAGTGGAGTTGACATCCCTCGAATATTATAGAGGGTGAAGGCAGTCTTCTCCCTTTCGAAATATGAGTGGTCCCTCAAATATTATAGAGGATGAAGGCAGTCTTCTCTCTTTCGAAATATGAATAGAGTTGACGTCCCTCGAATATTATAGAGGGTTTCTAGACTAAATGTTAAGTTAAATAATCTCAATTTTTTATATCCATATAATTAATTCTTAGTTGTCAAACTAGAAAGTCTTTTCAAAAAAAAAAAGAAGTGTAGACTAAATGTCAAGTTAAATATCTCAATCTTTTATGTCCACATAATTAATTCTTAGTTGTCAAACTAGAAAGTCTTTTGATGTTCAAAAAGTAACTTTATTTATTTTGAATGTTAAAAGAGAAGAAAATAATAGACGTACATTTCAAATGAAATGTGCGAGAATTATCAACCCTCGGTCTCGATATAAAGCTACCGTGCCCAATTACCATTAATATGATAACTAGTTATCACGTACGCTGAATCATATACGTGCACAATTCGTTAATTAATATATGATAGTAAATTTCAATCATGGAATCCCGTATCATACGTATAACGAAAATGCCAGCCCACACAATACAATTCGTGCGAAGGCCACCTTTCGTCGAACCTAATTAATAACAAATGAGTGCGGCTATTAGGACCCCTCTAAACAGCTTTTGAAACCCCTTTTCTTAACTCACCCCATTAAAACATTGAAAAAATAAAAAAGAGAATTTTATAACACCTCGCTTACTCTCAAAGTAACCCCAAATAGTAAAAGAGAGAAAAAAGAAAAAAAGAAAAAAAGTTGTTGATAAACCCCAATAATGGCTAAATAGATTTACAAGGAATCCCTCACAAAGTATACGTACAGATATCAATCATTTAAAATGAACAAACATACTACCCTTGCGGACGTTGTTATATACTATGATTAATTTTCTTGAATTGACTTGATACGCCATTCTGTGCAAATGTCAAGCGGGTTATTAGAGAATTACCTGATGAAACAGGAACAAGTACTATATTTGTATTATGCAACGTAGCGATTAACGAAGACGAAAATGGAACTCGCCAAAGCTCTCCTTAATTCTTTCAATGTTCGTTCTGTATTCCCGTCTTCGTTTACCAGTATTTGTCTGACCAAAAGCATTACTGGATTGGTTACGTAAAATTCGACTTCAATTATAATTCAATTACAGCGGGTGGTCTCGGTTTCTTTCTTTTGAGTCTACATACAAATAATAAAATAAGTTCGTAATATGCCTGTCTTTATGATTATTATTAATTCCTTATCTTATAGTTGACTCAAACGAAATTTATTTTTTTACCCTATAACATAACATGAACAAGCAAAATAAAGGGATTTTAGTTGCGAGGAGCATGGATACCCGCTATACAGCGGACATCTGAATACGTCAAGTAATGCCATCACGCTCCGTAAATTATATGTAAATCAGACAATCACACGGAAACTCACCATAAAACTCACTGCAAAATACCAAAATGCCCCAAGAATTGAAAAGGAATGCAACACGGCACTTTACTTTTCTTAAGGTGGTTGGCAGCCAGTCGCGAGGGGCTTTATTAATAATTTATCATGAAAGGAAAGCTATGCGAGTCCGACCGCCTCGTCCAGCATTTACATTTCCACTTGAAGCAGCCTCAGGCCGTCACATTCACATCCCCTGAAATTCACCTGACTTTCCTCTTTCTTTATCTCTGCAGACACATTTAAAGAGAGTAGCGTCGTCGTAGTGGTAGTGTGTGTATATATATATATATGTATATATATATTTCTTGACATGCACCAGCGGAAATGGGAAATTTTTGCACATGTTTGGTACCCAAAACTCCTCCTGTGAAGAGGAAACAGAGTCAGAGACCTACAAAGAGGTTGACGAACACGGGTGGCCCTGCTCCTGTGGCTAACACCAGTAACAGGTGGAGTAGGTTCCGATCGGGTTCGCGCAAGGAGAAAGAGAATTTTGATGATGCTTTGATCCAAGAGCAGGCTTTGGCTGCTGCTATCTTGTTTCGTCAGCACCAGCAACAGCAGAATGGATTGGGATTGCCCTTTGATCGCTCTGCTTCTTTGAGATATCCAAATGGTTCCAGCTCCAAAAAGACCCAGCTCCCCCGCAGCTCCAGTTCCCGTGCCCGCTCCCTCACTGACCCGCTTTTGCAACCTCACCAGCTTCTTAACCTCAACCGGGTTTGTCTTTCGTTTCTTCCTTTTTGGTTAATTGATTTTCATAAATGTGTGATTGATTTTTGGCCCTGTGTTCTGTTGCATATGCATATGTATATGATTAGGTTGACCATGGCATGAGGAAGTTAAGTTTTATGTTTGGGATTTCAAGAGTATTCATTAATTTGTTTTTTGACTTTTTATTTCTTTAATACCTGCCTTATATTTGATTGCTTAGAGAGTGCTAAAAGGGTAAAGATTGTTAGTAATTATTCATTGATGTTTTGTTTCTTTATTAACTTCTCTGCGGTTCAACTGTTTGCTGCTGACAGAGAAAATTGGTCTTGGAATCTTTTGTTTCTGTTGCTGAATTCTTTCTTGCATGTAATAAATAGTAAGTAAATCGGCCAATTTTAGTGTTTGAAATTTTGGTCCGATACTGCTTTTTATATGTTGTAATTGATGAGATCGTGTAGCTCAAGTATTTCTCTGTGGCTACTGATGCCAGAGGAAAAATTTTGGTAACAATGTGTTGGTCCTTGGCTGTCTTATTTGTGTTTGGTTGGGGGGGAGGAGAAGGGGGTTGTGGGAGATAATAAAAACATTTGTTCTGTAACCTCCTGATCCGTGATGGAAACTGAATAAAACCCTGTGAATTGATGGTTTGTGGAGACGATACATATTGGCTCAAGAATCATAAATTGTCTACTTCATCATTTAGAGTTGCTTTCGTATATAGCTGAATTCCGTTTGGTTCCTAACTGTTTTTGTCCTTCAGGATGAGAAGCTCCATGATCTAGAAACCAACCATTTTGTCCTTGTCCACGGAGGAGGCTTTGGTGCTTGGTGTTGGTATAAAACTATAGCACTTTTAGAAGAAGGTGGCTTCAAAGTTACTGCTATTGACTTGACTGGTGCAGGGATTCACTCATTTGATACGAATGGCATTACCAGCCTGTCACAATATGTTAAGCCACTTACTGATTTTCTTGAAAAACTCACTGATGCAGAGAAGGTTTCTTGTTTATATCTCTCCATTCCTCTCTTTCTTGTATATTTGCTTCTTTTTCAGCTTGTTTTGATTATGAATAATGGGGATATATCCTCCAAGAAGACCGAAGATCTAATTAAGCTTTTTAGTCTCATTGTCATCCTTGGTGTTCTAAAATACTGGTTTATGGATTGAGTTTTACTGATGTATTCGAAATTCTAATATGTGTTCTTATATTTTTACATCAAAAGGGTATCGAAAAGGATATAAAGGCACACATGTAATATTTTTAATGTGGAAAATGAAGATTGGTTATGTTGCCTTAGCTTGAAATCACGTGCTTTTTCAACCATATGCCACTGGATTTCTATATTAAACTACTGCCATTTAAATCTAAATTGTAAATTACTTATTAAAAAAAAAAAATCTAAATTGTAAATGAGCTAGCAAACATATTTTTCCATAGAATGTTAATGCTTTTCTTCCTCTGTTTCTGTTTCTGCAATTATGCAGGTGATCTTGGTTGGACATGATTTTGGCGGAGCATGTATATCATACGCTATGGAGTTATTTCCTTTTAAAATCTCTAAGGCGGTTTTTATTGCTGCAGCAATGTTGGCTAACGGACAAAATCTTCTTGATATGTTCTCTCAGCAGGTTTGGCCTCCACTCCATCATGTACAATTACATGGATGCTTGTATTGCTATAGTACTTACACGTTTCAATGTTTCTTATTCATGAAGTGCAGTAACACAATGGCAAGATTTAGGAATCATTTTCTACATATGTACATGTTCATTTCATCTTTAATTTGTACTAGCATTTTTCTCACTCATGTCCTTTGAACATGCTAGAGTATCTATTGTCCCCTTCTGGAATTGTGTGTGTGTGTGTGTGTTTTTTTTTCATTGTTTTAAACTTTAACAATAAAAAAAAAAAGTTATAAGAAAAGGAAATCCCTGAATCATTTTCAACTTTTCATCACAATAAAACCTTTACGTTTTCAAAAAGTTGTGCTTTGTGATTTTTATAATTCTTGAGACTAATGCTAAAATCCTTGCAGACAGGCTCAACTGATTTGATGCGACGGGCTCAGATATTTTTGTATGCAAATGGAAATAATAAGCCCCCAACTGCTATTGATCTTGACAAGTTATTGTTGAAAGACTTGTTGTTCAACCAAAGTCCTGCAAAAGTATGTTTGAACTTGTAACATTAGAATAAATTGCTAAAACCTCTGAAGTGCATATATATGATTATCTTACTCTCTTTTCTCACTTGCAAAAAGATAGCTTTTACTCCAAGGCAATCATCAAGAGTTTTTCTATGTTGAAAAATATGATTTGCTAGATGTTTTTCCCTTTTTGGTTTAAGATGACTGGTAAGAGTTGGAAACCGCCACTTCGGTTTTGTCCTTTTTTTTTTATACACTATAAATCAAGGGTAAGTATTTGGATGTTTGGATCTCTAACTACTCTTGAGTCCTCTGGACAACCAGAAAGTACCATTAAAACTCACTTTAAATGATTCATGGAAACACATAAATCTAGCTGTATATAAGACTGGTTTGTGTAGTTATTCACACAGTTGCATGGCTGGAGAATTTTGTATGTTGATTTCTAGTGGATTTGGTTCATGAGAAGTAGGACTTTTAGCATGTGTGTAATGCTGTTTGGTTGATATCAATGCAAAAGGTATCACAACTGAAATAGTTTATGATGCCATTGGCTGGTTGTTTGTAGGATTTTACCGATTCATGAACATTCTTCTGTTTTCAGCCTCAGAAGGCATTCTTATATAAGTTTTTGAAATCCTTCTTTTGTTTGATCTGTGTGCTCCCTTTCTCTTTACTCACAATGTGTGTATTTGTAGCTGTTTCTGTTTCTTTGGTTTTTCTCTATTTCTCACTGTTGCTATTTCCTCTATACTTTGCATAAATGGTCCAGGATGTTGCATTAGCTTCTGTTTCAATGAGACACATCCCCTTTGCTCCAGTTTTGGAGAAGCTATCTCTCTCTGACATGAAATATGGATCTGTGAGGCGATTCTATATAGAAACACCAGAAGATAATGCGATACCTATTGCACTTCAACAGAGCATGATAAACTCGAGTCCCCCAGAAAAGGTATTCCGTCTGAAAGGTGCTGATCACTCTCCTTTTTTCTCAAAGCCTCAAGCGCTGCACAAGTTATTAGTAGAGATCTCAAAGCTCCCTTCAAGTTGAAAGAGTGCGGCTAGATGGTTTTAGAACGTGATCCCTAAAGCTCCATAGATCACAGGATTGACACGACCCTGTACATCATTCTGGAGAAAAAATGTAGATTTGTTTTCCTTTTTATCAGGATATGAAATATGTTTATACACATTTTTGTCTGGTTACTTTCTTTCGCCGCAGGGGATGTTTCATGTTAGTGATAGTGAAATTTAAAGCATGTGAGGTATTGCTTCCTAGAGCTAGGTATGCGTATGCAGTATGCTGTTGCTGTCTGTTGTTTGTCGCTCCAATGTACTTACTGCATCACCCGATACAACCACAAATAATTGTTAATTGAAATGCAGTGACGAGAAATTTTAGAGTACATTAGAGGTACTATATCAAGGAAATATTATTGGTTGAGACATTCATTCGCTTGTAAGATGTAACCATATGAACCTAGTCTGTTACTATTTTACAATTTATTTATTTCTTGTGACCGGCATTTTACCTTTTACAGCTGAAAACAAGGGATTTCTGTAATGCTTTTGTATTAATAGGATTTGTTAATATCTCTGTCTAGCTACTCATTTTTTTTTTTTTTTCTCAATCATCAAGATCAGGTTTTGGGCTATAAAAATACTAAGACTTATATAGTGTTTATTTATTGGAGTGGCAGTGGGGAGTATAGAGTTCTCCTACTCTAGTGTTTACTTACTTGTTTAAAAGAGAGAGTAGGAGTGGGAATTCACTCGCATCTTTTCATGTTTTACATCTTTTTATTAATATTATTTATAGTTATTAAATAAAATAATGACTACATTTATTTAAAAATACTATAAGATGATTTATTGATAACGGTAAAATAAATAATTAATATTTTATAATTCACTCATATAATTTATGGATAAGAATAAATATTAATAATAATAGCAATTATATGTAGTTCAAAAAGAGTTATTTAAAAATAATATTATTTAATTTATTAAATAAAATTATTACATTATTTAAATAATATTAAGCTTATTGTAAATACATAATTATTATTAAAAGAATATAATATTATTATAATATACTATGCTATTATTTAAAAATATGATATTATTAATATTAATTTAATAGAATAATATATATATTATATTACTTAATTAATAATAATATATATTATTATTTATAAAAAATATTATTATTTTATACTATATTATTAATAATTAATGTTTCATTTGTGTGCTCTTATCAAAATTTTTCATTTACATAAATATAATTAAAATTAATAAAAAATTATAATTTACATAACTAAAAATATTAATAATTATTATTAAGTTATATAATTAAAATTAATAATAAAATAAATAGTTTATTTTATAAATATATTTTTTATTAAAATATATATTTTTATCAATATTGTAATTAAAAATTAATAATAAAATAAACCGCCAGTACAAAATGAATGTAATGTTATTCTTGGCTTTTGAGCTCCTGTAGTGTGCACAAGCAAATTAAAGAAGGTGGGTGTGGAGTTCTTAGGGTTGGACGTTTACATACAAATTCAGCTTAAGTCGTTGCCTTGCAAGTTGTTCGACATCTCCCCCATTGACGAGAGCACAACAGTTGATTCCCTCCCTCTCTGCACTCGAAAAGTCAAAAAAGGAGAAATCAAAATAGAAAAGCTAGTGGCATTATTATCAACCATTACTTCACATTTAATTTCATATATGCATGAGTTATTATTATCTTATCTTCTTTTGTTGACTTTAAAGCTATAAAAACTGTAAGCAAATTATTATTATTATTATTAAGATTTTGTTAAATTACAGCAGCTATACGTTATAGCTCACACACATGACTACTGTTCACTTAATTTTACAATAACTATAATTTACAGCTACTGCAACTTAGGAGCTCCCTCATTATTATTATTATTGTTGTTGTCGTCGTCGTCGTCGTCACCATCGTCGTTGTCATTAATGTCATTATTACTAATATTAATATTAATATTATTATTATTATTAAAATTTATTAATTTTATTATTTTAATTACCATTATTATCATCATTATTATTTTCAGTTATTATTATTATTATGAATACGAATAATACTATGTATAATAATTTAAAAAAAAAAGATATTTTAGTAGCTTGTAATATGTTATTCTTATACTAAGATAAAGTAAACATCAATGGGAATATATTTCCTTCGGATTCTAATTCCTATGGTAAATAACTTATTCTGATTTCAATTTCAATTCATTTTAATTCTAATATATTTTAATTACTAAGTAGTAAACACACAACAAATGTACAATCTTTTTATTATTTATTTGTTCCTATAAAGATAATCATGATCTGTATAATATGTAGAATATTTTTGGGCTGGGCCAGGACGGCTAGCGCAACAGATGGATTCATTGGATGAAGGATGATCGCAAACTTCCCCAACAAAACAGCACGTGACATCAACTGCCGACCGCGAACTTCCGAGCCGGCGCAGACATTGACTGCGTCAAAGTTCAAACTCGAACGAACTAATTCCGCTTCCTTTTTTCTAATTTTTCATTTTATTAATTTCCCTTTCTCCGACTTCAATTCCGCTAATACACCGTGACATTGACATGCCTTTATTTGCTTTGTCACAATCGACACAGCACGTACAACACTACAACCTGTCATTTTCTTTTTAAAACTTTACTCCAAATTTAATTGGGTACCCCATTCAAGGAAGTTTTACAACTTGTATTGTTCCGTAATTTGTTTCAGATTAATTTCATATCTAATGCTTCTTTTTAATTAGTTTGTCTCAGAAAATATTTTTTCGTTTTGTTTTATTGCATATTGACTGTTGCTACGTACTGCTCAATATACTTGTATGATTTTGGCTTCTGCTCTCTCTCTCTCTCTCTCTCTCTCTATATATATATAACATATAAATTTGTTGGATCCAATCCATTCAAGTTTCTTCACATGCAAACTGAGTGAATGTGATTGACAGAACGAGATTATCGATACAGAAGAGTTTACAATAATGGTTTTACATAATTTATTAATTCTAATGGATTACCTTCTGCATTAATTTTGTACGTAACCGTTATGAATTTGTTCTTGTCGAGGAAGAAGCTAGATGGATACATTTGAAACTCTATATATGTGGATTTCTTGAATTTAATTAATTAGGAGGGTAAATAAATTTGTATATAGAAAGCATTGTCACCGCGTGGTTTCGGCTGTTGATTCTTTTGCATTGTAATTAATTAGGTATAGTGATGCAGTTGTTTAATCTAAAAGGAAAAGAAAAAAAAAAGATCAATTAAAAAAAATTTTTTGAACAAATTTTTGCGAATATATATTTATATATAAAAACAAATCAATGAGGTAGGCATGCATGCATTAATTGTGGTCATCTTATTTTATCTTGCTAAATATATAATTAATGTTTCCAAGTGAATCGGAATTCAATCATCGATCACGAAAGCAAAATTTTTTGTGACTCGGCCGGCCTTCAGAATTGGCATTAATCCTGCAGGTTCATGAATGGCTGAGCCAGAACCAATTAAAATTTAATTAACTAATTGGCTGAATTTTCCAACATCAATATATATGTGAAGGCATTCAATGGTTTCATTATATATGCACATATAGGTAGCTAGAAATCAAAATAAAATCGAGAATGGGTCGACGTGGAGTTAGCGCCGGTGGTGGACAGAGTTCTTTGGGATACCTATTTGGAAGTGGGAGTGGAGACGCAGAGACTAGTAGTACTAGTGCATTTATTAGTGCTCAACAAAGTAAAAAATTACAAGCTTCTGCCCCTAAAACTGTTTCTTCTTCTTCTTCTGATTACCATCATCAGAAGCCCACATCCACAGCTGATCAGAAGCTGCAGATTCCAGCAGGCATTCCCGGAAATCGTACAAACAACTACCATCGGGCAGATGGCCAGAATTGTGGCAACTTTATCACGGTACGTGGGCAGTAAAAATTATTCTTCACAACTAATTAGCTTCCAAAATCTTCGGCGTAATGCAAAAAATATTCAATACACATGTATATTACTCTCTCCCTGCAGAAATATAAACGTCAAATGATCATGTGTCCTTTGCAATATTTATTTATCATAATTTATTCATTATCTGTACGCATGAGGATGCAGAATCGGCCATCAACTAAAGTTAATGCTGCCCCAGGCGGTGGATCTTCCCTGGGTTACTTCTTTGGGGGAAGTGGCAACTGATGATCAGTATGTATATAAAATAAATTAATAATATATTTGCATATATTGCAGGAACCATTCGCCATGGATTCAAAGTGCTTGTTGTGGAATCAAATTACCAAAATTGGTAACTAATAGAACTTACTTTTAAATCATCAATTTAGATAAATCACGATATTTCTTATTTAATATCCTTACTTTACATAATAAAAAAATGTGATTATAATAAAAATATGTAAATATAAAATAAATAAGATGAACATCTAGTATATGAACATATTAAACAAGCACAAATATAATAGAATGAATATCTAACAAGTAAGTAAAATAAATAAAATGAATAATTCACATAATAAATATACTGATTTGTGTGGACGACATGACCATGTGAATACATTAAACAATAGTAAAATAAATTAATAAAGTGAAAAAATAGTTTAAAAGTGGCTGTAAAGTGAAGAAAATAAATAATTCATTTGATGAAAGAAAACATGAGAGAAAAAAGTAGCTGTAAAAAAAGTATGAGAAAAACCATATCTGCTGCTGCTTGGTAAAAAATGACAACAAGTGGAAAAATCTTTATTGTGTAGGGTTTTATATATACACTAAGACTTTTTGGAACTAGTGAAATATTATTAGAGTATTTTTGGGATTTTATATGTTCTAAAAAGGCTCAAAAAGAGTTTTAATTCCAAAAGCTCTAACTTAAATAAATATAATAATATTATATTTTCAAATAATGATAATATATAGTAATATTATTAATTTTCTATGAATATAATAATATTATGTTAAAGTAATTTTAACTTAGAATCAATGTAAATTATTATTTTCAACTAAATATAATAATATTATATTTCAATAAGTTTAATATTATTATTTTTAATAAATGTAATATTACCAAATAATATAACAATAATATTATTTAAATAAATGTATCATTATTTTATTTTAATAATATAATTATATTATATTTAATAAATGAATGATAAAAGAAGAAGAAAAGTGTGTGGATTCTCACTCTCATAAGGAGATAGAAGTGGGAATCACACTCCTCACTCCACAAATGAGTGGGACTCAGAGAGTAAGACTCTCATTCCCTTTCTTAAATGTGTAGGTAAACAGTGGAGTGAGCTAAATTTACATTCTCCACTCTTATTCCAACAAATGAATGCACCATAAAATAATTAAAGTTTATATCACTCCCATGTACAAAAGCATTACTTTTCCTTTTTGAAGTTCACAAAAACATTATTCACTATTATAACTTAGGGCTTTTTTGTTAAATGTTTAAAGTGTGAAATTTTATTAATTTCAATTTTTTTTAAATTTATTTATTTTTTTTTTATAACTTATATATGATTTTTAAACATTTATATCTAAATACAAAAAGTAAATTTTTGTGATTTTTATCTAAATTAGAAAAAGTGCTAGTTGAGAAGTAAATATTATATTTCAAAAATATCTCTATAAAACTTAATCCCTTTTTCTTTCGATTTACAAGAACATATATATTAGAATAACCATGTCTAAAATATTTTTATTTATAAAAACAAATAAGATGCCACTTATATTTGGATATTTAAAAATAAAAAATAAACACTTTTAGATATTCTTATTCAAATTCATTCAAGCTTCAAAAAAATTTAGACCTATGCAAATTTTAGACAAAAAATTGCTACATTAATAATTCAGATTATTATTGTTTATATATATCTCCAAAAAATCATATAATTTTTTATTTATTAAAAATAAAAAAATTATTTCGCAAGTACCTCAAGAATTTTGAGGTATTAACACGAATTTTTAATAATATCTTAAAATAATTTCAAGTTTTGGTTTTATATCAGCCAACCTCTTTTTTGTTAACCACATTAACTATCATCAAAGAAGCTAAGATAAAAGAGTATTTTATCTCAAAATTCAATCGAGACAGTAAAATAATATTTTTCGAGGCTCAAGGGGCAAAATAATCTTTTATCTTAACTTATTTAACGGCGGTTAGTGTAGTTAATAAAAAAATGACTGGTTGATATAATATTAACATTTAAAGTTGTTCTGAGATATTATTATAAACTTATGATGGCTACTTACACTTGATATATTTGAGATGATTAAAGAGAAATAATTTCTCTTAAAAATATTCTCGGCCCTCATAACTTATATTCAAAAGTTATAACTTAAAAATTAAAGGTTATCCTAATTGAGAGAGAATTTCTCTTAAAAATATTGTTAACCTAGGTAACTTAAAAGTTATAGTAGGTAACTTAAAAGTTATAGTTTAAAAATTAAGGTTTGTTCTAAGTTTATATTATTATTGTAATAATTATTCTGAATGATGCATTGATGATAATATTCCAAACAAATTTGTCTCAACATTCTCGTATATATAGTGATTATATACTTAGAAAATCCCGCACATCTTAAGATGTAAGAATAAAAGAAAAAGAAAAAAAAAAGGAGAAATTTATAGACGGTAAATAGGGGTCTATAATATTGGATAAAACGACGCCGACACGAAACTCATTCGCCTCCTTGAACAGGGAAAAATAAAAGTAATTAGGGTTTTTCACTCGTACTCAAAAGTTTTTAATATCTCTGATCGGCTGCCAGCAGCAGAAACGCCGTCGTTCCAAATTTGACGTTCAGAGAGCAGCAACACAAAACTCACAATGACAACAGTTGTTCCCACCTCCGAAGAAGATCCCGCCCTTGCCGTCGTCCGCTTCACATCCGAGCTCGCCTGGGCCGATGCCGGTCCTGAGGTACACTTTAATCCTTACATTCCACGTCCCCAATCATCTACAAGCCTTCCTCTAGTTTTCTAATTCTTCGTTTGAGCAGAATAGCTTAAAAAATAGTTTTTTTCCCTTCTTTGGGGGTAGGTAATTGGTGGCGGTATGTGTTTTACTGCTTATTAGAGGTCTGGGAACTTGAAATTGGAGATATTATATTGTATCTGTAACTGGCTATTGGACACTAAATTGGTGATTGATTTATTTGATTGATTTTTTTTTTTTTGGGGTCTATGCAAGGATTTGTTTAAGTTTCCCTTTCTAATGTTCTGTAATGAGATGGTACGTGAATGAGTAGAGCAATTTTGTCATAAAAATAAAACTTTCATCGGTTTGAAACAAAAATATGGATAGATACAGATTTTTGGAGAAATTTGAGCCTCTAGGACTGGCCGTGTGGTTAAATTTTTGGTTTGTTTTCAGATAATGTGGGTGTTGGTGAATTGATATAAGAAACTAATCTTTCATTATAAACAGGAGCAAGGATAGTCTGATATTTGTGCGGAATTTTCTGCATGGTTTAATTTTTTGGATTGTGTTGAGCGAATCCAGTGTTTATGGTATCTCAGGCTGCAGAAGAACAAGTTAATAGGCTTTGTCTGGAAGCTCAAGAAAGCATGGTCATGGGGAGATGGATGGATTTGGCTTCCCTAATACTGACTTCGGCTGACTTGATGTTCTCAAAAGTGTCTGATAAAGGTACCGTTTTGTTTTTGTGTTAAATACATCCCTTGCAATTGTCAGTCTATATAGAGAGCTGGTATTGGCAGGATGTTCTGTCCTCCTAAACTATATTTATCTAATACTTAACTGTTTTTTACTGCCTATTATCTTTGGTAAACAGACTTTGTGTTACATGGATGTGCAGTAACTTGTGGTTTTTATGCTATTATAATCCCGTTTTTGAATTCTTCATACAATTTGCAAGGTAGTTTAAATTGAATCGTCCTATTTATATTTGTTTGGGTTCATTAGCTATCATTTGTAGTCAAAGAAACCTTTCACTGATAAAATCTATCTTGATATAGCATAGTAATGTCACAAGTAGAAATGGCCAATTTGGACTTCGTATGATTTCCTTCTCAGTTGTGAAACCTATTATTGTTATATCTTTTTACAAGTCTGAGCCCTTGTCTTATTTTATGTAAATACATTTTTCCTGTTGCTTTTCTCCCAGATCTTGAGTGTATCTTCACCGTTATCTGCAATCTTGTCACGAAGCCTGAAAGCCTTGATGAAGTGCATGAGATGACAAAACTTATATCTGGGAAAATCATTCAACAGCCAAATGACAAACCTGCAATGCGCTTGAAGATGTAATGTGGTGTGATAATTGCAATTTTAACTTGTAAAATTTTTAAAGCTTTGTTTAATGTTTTTTCATTTCTTTTCACCAGCTTGTTCAATCTGTATAATTTGCTAGAGAATCCCTACAGCCAGTTCTTTGTATACATGAAAGCCCTTAAATTGGCAGTGAATGGAAAAGTGACCGAACATATAATACCTTCTTTCAAAAAGATAGATAGCTTCTTGAAGGAGTGGAATATTGATATCAAGGATAAAAGAGAACTTTTTCTTGGCATTGCTAATGTTCTCAAAGAAAGTAGAAGGTAAAAACAGAGAGCTTAATTTCTTTTGAAATTGAACTTGCTTTGTCTTTGTGTTCATTTGGTTCTATTGTTGAGTTTTGAATTATAATTCCGGCATGAATTCTTTTGTTATTTCAGCTCATCCAAGGATTCTTTCAAATTCCTGACTAAGTATTTGGCAACTTTCACTGGTGAAGATGCTCATACCTTAGGTGAAGCCAAGGAGGAAGCTGTGCACACAATTATTGAATTTGTGAAGTCACCTGACATGTTTCAGGTATCTAAAGATCTAAGTGAATTCAATGATATATACCCATTTTAATGCAGTTGGAATCCAATTTGTTCTTCTATTTCCTGGTGTTCTGGACAATGGATATACCCTTTTTTTTTGGTTGTTATTCTTCTGATTTCTCTGTTTTTCTATTATTATATGTTTTTTTAAATGTAGTTACATATGCAATGTTGTCAATTTTTGTTTGCTATGTTTAGCTTGGAAAATTCCTTGCTCTTAACATTAATTTGTTTTTGGTTACTTGCAGTGTGATTTATTAGATATGCCTGCCATAGGTCAATTGGAAAAGGATGCTAAATATGCGTCGGTTTATCAGCTTCTGAAGATCTTCCTAACTCAGAGGCTGGATGGATACTTGGCATTTGAAGTAGGGAATTCTGCTTTACTGAAAAGCTACGGTAATATTTTATCGAACTGTGTCGTTTCCCTTTAATCGGCTGTTGGATTGGCTAATCTCTCTTTAGATTTCAATAATCTTTAATTCTTTTTCTTAAATGGGGTAGGTCTAGTTCACGAAGACTGCATAGCGAAGATGAGGTTGATGTCATTGGTGGATCTTGGCTCTAATGAATCTGGCCAAATTCCGTATGCCATAATCAAGGATACACTTCAGGTGTACTTTCTCACCTTTGTTCTTCTGGATCTATGGTATAGTTTATTTGTTGTTAATGTTCTACAAGTTTGGTTTATTTGGTGTTAATGTTCTACAAGTTTCTTAGCAGATCAATAATGATGAGGTGGAAAAATGGGTTGTTAAGGCAAGAACTGCCAAGTTAATGGACTGCAAAATGGACCAGATGAACCGAGTTGTAATTGTGAGGTAAACTGTGTTGTTCTTTGTCCCCTCTTCTCCCTCTCTCTCTCTCTCTTGCTGTATATGATATACTCATCAAACAGCGCACAGCCATTTATTTTTGCTTCATTTTCTTTTCTCCAAATAAGTTGTTATTGCAGTACTTGCTGCATGGATTAGAATAATGACCATTGTTGTTTTGATATGCAGACGTTGTACCGAGCGCATATTTGGGCAACATCAGTGGCAAACTCTTAGAACAAAGCTCTCAGCTTGGCGGGTAAGAATTCCTTCCATTCTATTATCAGTGGTGCAATTTTTGCCACTATTATGTATATATCTAGAGTAGTATGCGTGTGTTTCACATTTTCTTAATTAATTTTTTGAACTTGTTGCCAGGGTAATGTTGCAAATGTAATCAGCACCATTCAAGCTAACAAGATAACTGAAGATGGCTCACACTCACAGGCAGTGCAGGGGTTGATGATTCGCTAGCTAGTCGAGTTGTTTTTTAAAATTTTAAAAGATTTGAAATTTTGACAGCAGAATTGTTATTTCATCAATTTATATTGGTGTGGATACATTTCTTGTGATAAGGTTTAGGTCTTTCATATTCTCAATAAACAACAGAGGAGAGATTCTATATGCTCTCAATGTCACGGCCGCACAAATCTCCGACAAATGGATGTTAATTTGGCACGTGTGGTTGTTTTTAGTAAAAGATGTGCTTAAGAGGGTGTGCTCGGCAAAACAATTAGATGCACTTAGCAGTAGAGTACATTCAATACTGGGTCGCCTAACACAACTAGCTAGTTATGGTATACTTAGCGATCAGCTTAGCTTGGCTTAAAATTTAAAATTCTCTACAATTGTAAATATTTTAGAGGTTTATAGGATTTTTCACTTTAATCTAAGCTAGATATTTAGGTAATTTGTCAGCTTGTCAACTTTTTAGGAAGTTTTAAGATCTAACACCCAACAACTATAATTAGGGGCGAGCTCTCTTCATTTGTTCCACACCAATACGCAAACAATACATACAAGTTTTTAAGCTCTTTTGTAATTTATTCGTTAGTGAGTGATAAAATTATATTTGGTCATATTGTTCTCTCTTCTCTCTAGTATTTGTTGTAAGTATCTTTACTTCGTTAGTTTAAGAAGTTCATTAGTCTTATTTAGTGATTTGTTTATTAGAAGTTGTCTAATTGTTGTACAGGTTTGCTGTACATTATACTCATCCGTGACAAAGTGGTATCAGACTTAAAGTTTGCATGTATGCAACTAGCTCACGAGCAATGCCCAACCCCTTAGGACATCACAAGAGACTGTAGTCGGTGTGGAGTCACTTAGAGCCAACTCGTGGCTGCAAGGAGAGATGCTCATAAGATAAGTCCCGCTGTAAGTCCAAGCCCGTTTTCGTAGACGCCTTGGAGTCTCGTGTCGCCACGCTTACACTTGAAACTTTTATATCTATTGTCCAAGGCACCCTCGATATTTTGAACGTGAGGGTTGACAGTCTCGAGGGCGAGTATGACGAGTTCACAATAGCCATCAAAGCCCTCATGCAAGACCCAGCCGACTCTTTCCGAGAGTAGTTTTGAGCACTATATGATGAGCTGCTCAACTTGTGTAGTTTCGTGCGAAATGAACTGTGAGCGATCTATGCGAAATTAGAGGAAGTCCGCTCAGATTGGGCTTGGCACAAATGCACACTTTCCATTAGTCTGGCTTCGACAAGCACGAGTGATGTGCGCCACATCGACGTGCTAAAGCCTGATACCTATGATGGTGTACGAAATGCCACAATTGTGGATAACTTCTTATTTGGGCTAGAGCAATACCTCAATACCATGGGGTTTGAGATGAGGCATCAAAGGTAGACATCGCGCCTACATTCCTTCGAGACGCTGCACAGCTATACTGGTGACAGAAGCATGGTGAGATGAGTAAGGGTATATGTGCCATCAACACACGGACTGAGTTCCAACATGAACTCCGCAAGCACTTTGCCCTAAGCAACGCAGAGAAGGAAGCGCGAGTATGCCTACGTTGGCTCAAGTAAACGGGTAGTGTCCGTGATTATATCAATGACTTCACTACCCTAATGATTGAGATCTTTGACATATCCGATAAGGACTCTCTCTTCTACTTCCAAAATGGCCTCAAGGATTCAGCTAAGGCAGAACTCTATCGACGTAGCGTTTAAACTCTTGATAATAACATCGCCATTGCGGAATCACTTGTCGATTACTCCACTCTGGCAAACAAACAAGAGGCCTAATCAAGGAAATGGTAGGGGAGAGGGTAATGAGGACAAGGGCCATAGCCATAAGGATTGGGGCAAAAAAGCCAGTTAGCGGTAAGACCTGGCAAACCAAAACGGACTGAAAAGAAGGGGTTGCCCAAACCTTGAAGTCTATGCTTCATATGTAATGGGCCACATTGAGTATGCGACTGTCTGGAGAAAAAGTCGCTCGATGCCCTCATGGTATCAGCCGACCACAAACTCTCTAAGTATCTTCGATGGGAGTAAGGTATGCGTGGTATCAACTGAGCGGGCCCTGCCTAAGAAAAAGACGCTGATGCATTAAGATAAAAGGATCCCGAACACTTGGTCTCCATCCAACCGCTCAACAAGGGAGAGGATTCCATAAACCGTTATAGCCAAGTCCCACAACAAGTACAAGCCATCCATTACAAAATCAAGGACGTTATACCTCTAAAGCTTCCAAAGAAGCTACTATTTAAAGGAAAGGAGGATCGTCAGATAGAGTTGAAACAAGGCATCAAACCTCGGGTCTTTACGCCCCACCACAATACGCCACTAGGACTCGACAAACCCACTATAAGAACAAAGAAGTGGGCAAATGAAAAAAGACACCGAAAGGAAAGGCAAAGTGCCTTTTCCCGTTGTCTAATGTGTAGGCAATGCCTCACATCAACTTCAGCTCCCGAAACTCTAGATTTGCAAAGACGCAGACAACCCAAGCCGTAGAGAAATCTCCCTAACAGTCAGAATGTGAAGATGAGGTATGATAGTCCACAGAGCTTGCTTTAAGGTATAAGCACGAGAATATGACGGGGACATAACAAGCGTAGGTAGGGGAGGATTGTCACGGGCTGCTCAAATCTCCTTTAAATGAAGGCCTAGTGGTTGCGCTCAGTAAAAGTCTATCTAACAGCGGGATGCGATTAAAGGGGTGCGCTCAGCACAACAGCGGGATGCACTTAACAATAGGGTGCGCTTAGTACTGAGCCGCCTAATACAACTTGCCAGTCGTAGTGTGCTTAGCAATCAACCAAGCTTGTCTCAAAATCTAGAATTTTCTATAATTGTAAATATCCTAAAGTTTTTTAGGATTTTATACTTTAGTCCAAGCTAGATATTTAGGCAACTTGCCAACTTACTAAAAAGCTTTAAGATCTAGCACCCAATAACTATAAATACGGGTGAGCCCTTCTTATTTGCTCACCACCATACCACACACCAACACACACACAACACATATAAACTCTCAAGCTCTCTTGTAATTTATTTTTTAGTGAGTAATAAAATTATAGTTAATCATATTGCTCTCTCTTTTCTCTAGCAATTGTCGCAAGCATCCTTACTTTGCTAGTTTAAGAGGTTCGTTCGGTTTATTTAATAATTTGTTTGTTAGAAATTGTCTAAATATCACATGAATTTGTTACGCATTACACTCATATCGTGACATCAAGCAAACAAACAATACGTGACATAGAAACTAATGTATTTTATTGAGAGTTAATGTGACAATTGAATGGTAGGAAACCAACCACGTGATGATGTGTTGAGTGAAATAAATAAAAAAAGGGCTAGTGCCGTATGTTTGTATCGTGTATGTATGATGTTTGACTTTTTTTTGTTTTGTGTTGTGTATGTAAGGGTGGCAAAAAAATTTGGGCTGTCACAGGCCCACGGGCTTTAAGCCTGGCCCTCATAGTCAAGTCATGATTTGGGCCAAGATTTTCAAGGCCTGTTGCGAACGGGCCTGGATAAAGGCTTTTGGACAAAGCCTGGGCCAAAGCCCGACTTTGTCAATTAAAAATAAAAATGCAAAATCAAATAAAAAAGGGTTAAAAAGCCAAAAATCAGTATATCACAAATCAAAAGTCACGGTTTTATTCAACTGCCAATCCCTAAATTAAACCAAAGCAACAATCAAAAGCCAATAGCCGTCAGCCGACACCCACCCAACTTGAATCGCAGCCATCAACAATCAATTCCACCACCAGCGGCTATCACCACAAGCGACCAACGCAGCAACCACGAGATCGCAGCACACCACGCAGCAACAGCAGCGAACCTAGCATGTGAGCGTGAACAGCAGCAATGGCCAATGGGCCAATTCGAATCCAGCATGCAGGCTTTAAGTCTCCAGCTTTTGTTTGCAGATCTCTTCCCTTATGGTCTCTGATCTGGCACTTCTTTACACCTCAAAGATCACGTGGGTTCGAAGAGGCTTTAATTCTCCATTAATCGTTGAGCTCTTTTCATTTCGTGTAAAAGAAAAAAAAAATCAATTATGTATATAATTTTTAACAAAATTCTTAAATATTGTGTGACCATATGCCTTTAAGAACTTAAATTATTAGGGGATTGTTATGAAATTATTCTACACTATCTGCAAATGATTAATGAATATGTAAATTTGAAACTTATTTATGTGCTATAGATTACTAGATTTCCATCAACTAAATTATTATGAAATTATGAGTTATTATGTTGAGAGGAAATATTAGCACTATGACACAATGCCACGTAACAGCAAAGGAAGGGAAAGATTTCAGGTAATAAAAACTTGGTATACAGAAGCTACACCAATGAATTCGGTACTTGGAGTACCCTTCTTACACCCTAAAATCGGTACCCATTCGGTATCTGGGGTATATTTTCTACACCATAAAATCGGTACCCGTTCGGTACCCGGGGTACACTTCCTGCACCCTAAAATCGGTACCCATTCGATACCCGAGGTACACTTCCTGCACCCTAAACTCGGTACCCGAGGTACCCTTCCTACACTATAAAGTAGGTACCCGAGCTACCCTTAATACACCGTAAAGTCGGTACCCGAGATATCCCTCCTACACCTGTAAACTTGGTACCCGGGGTACCCTTCCTGCGCCAATAGATTCGGTACCTGAGATATCCCTCCTATATTAGGTACCTCTCCTATTACGAAACGGTTTAATCCCCGAGACCCAGCTAAGGGTACGACTCTACCATTTAAAAATATTCGATTTGCCAAGCTGTATATTCGAGTACCTTGTTGGAAAAAAGGAGACAGCCGCCTGCCAACATTATAGAGGAAACAAGCAGCGTACCAGAAACAGTAGTGGTCCCCTAACGGCTGTGCCAGACGTATCCCTGTTAAGGAATCTTGGACCACCACGCGACGCATGCCACGTACCCCAGTAGGCAGGTACGTCACAGGTGCCCTCCTTGCGCCCCAAGAATATTCCAAACCGTCTCAAGAATATTCCAAACCGTCCCAAAAAGCACTGAAATTTGACAGCTGACAGGAAGACGCTACGTGTTGGTAGGGTACATCCTATATAAAGATACTTCAAGTTTTACTATTCCATTCCATTCCTACACATCACACAGTGACATACTACACCAAAATAAAGGCTAAGGTACTCTGAAACTCTTGATCACCATTTTCTCATCACCAGAAAAAGCTTGAGTTGCTAACTTGAGCGTCGGAGAGTGGACGCCGGGTACCCCTGCTCCATCTCTAACCCCATTTCCTCTTATTTTGCAGGAGTGAAACTCTTTTCTGAAGATCCCCTCATTCATTTATAACCATCCCTTCCTACCTCCCATAAATCCTATTCCATTATACACGCACAACAATCTAGTGAAGTACCCCAGCTATCCTAGCTATCCCAAAATATAAATTTATTGTTCTTAGATTAGTTTTGAAGCTACCATTCATCTACACCAAAATCAACCTAAAACATACTATAAGCCTAAGTCCAGCGCCTGGCCCAAGTTTAATTTAGACTCCATCCGTTAATACTTAGATAGACTTTTAAAATATCTGAATTTTAAAATAATTTTAAAATATCCGAACTTTAAAATAATTATATGGTCTTAGACCTGGACTCGAAAAAGTCCGACTTCAGTTTATAATTTGCCAACCTAATTATACGGATGATATTAGTCACGGCAAACCTTACACCGCTAACGACAACCAAGTCATTTAAATCTTGTTATGCATGTGATCGCATTTGTCGTCATCGTAGTCGTAGATAGACATCATAGTGCAATCTTTCAACAACATGAAGTAATATTTTTATATATTTAGCTACGAATGAAATGGGAATACACAGCACATATGGCACGAGGTGGAGGTGAAGTGGCCTATTATATAAATATATTAATTTCTGCTGCTGCACCTTAATATACATACACATATTTAAGAGAGAGAGAGAGAGAGAGAGAGAGAGAGAGAGAGCGCAGAGGTGTTATTAATGTTATTGAGTGAGAAAAAGTGATGAGAAACAAAGTGAAAAAAATGGGAGTGAGCAGGAGCAGCCTCAGGTTCAGGATTGAACCAAGTCAATTATCCCTGCTAGTGTTGATAATATTCTTCTTCTTCAGCACAATTACTACTACTAGAGCTGCTGCTGTTTCTTCTAGTTCAACCAGTACTTCTTATAGCTGCATTAATAACAACAACAATAATAATAATGGGTCCATGATCCAAGAGCAGCAGCAGGGTAATTATTGTATGGAGGAAAATAACAACTACAACTTAGAGTTGTTATCAACAATGCCAGTGGACAGAAGCAGCAGCAGAATGCTTCTTAACCCAGGAGATGCCTTCACTGGGAATGCTGGGCACCCGAATGCAGCAGCTGCCGATTGCGGGCGATACAAACCTTATAAGAAATGCGTCCCCAATCCGAACTCCCCCAAAATTCCTGAACATTGCGGCGGCGTTTACAACCCAAACCGTAATTGCCGCTGAGGCTGACTGATCTATGTGCATTATCTACTTGTACTTGCCGGACAGATCAAGATTATTACTTTTATTATTGATTGATTCAGCTTCAGCGCTTCATATCATTTCTGTGCGTACTAGTTAAATTGCTTGCTTCTGTGTTAAGACTTGAAAGAATTAATTTCATTTGAACTCTCTTATTCATTTTATTTTTCTTTTCCTCTTCAGTTACATTTCTATCTGCATTTCCATCACCACTACTACTGCGCTGCGCCTGCACACACCTAATTCTTTTTTTTTCTTTTTTCAATTTGTTAATATATCCCTCCTTTTGGTTTTGAGAGACTCCTTAATTAATTAATTTATATTTCTAAACTGAAGAAATACAAGGAGCAAATGCATGTAATGTAAATTTTCAATAATCTCAAAGAGGTATTGTCTATCGATCATATATAAAATTTCTACCATATCATGACATAATTCTAATGTAACTATTTTATATGTTTAAACAGTGCATCTTATTTTAGAGATTTACTTACCCACATATAGGTATTAAGACTAAAGTTAACCCCATTAACAATTTTTGAAACATATTATAAAATATGCGTCAAGTTGAGTGGAAGGATACAAACAGTTATTATATTGTGATTGAACAATTAAATAAATGAAACCAGCAGACCAGCTCTATTCTTTCTGGTGACACTTGGTGATTTCTTAGTTCTATGTTAGCTGAATTAAGTTTTATTTTTATTATGATAAATCCCAGTTTGTAATTATGCGCTTAATTAAGAAATATATATGGCGCGGCGCTATACCAAAAATGTAAATAAATGAATAAAACCTTTATTGCTACTGCAAAAGAATAATAGATTTATTTAAAATTGGCCTCGATTGAATGGTAGGTGAATGATGCCAAATTAAATTTGCACGAATAATCCAAAAACAAGTGAGACCCGCTCAATGATATTGTTGTATACGTCCCAAATAATTTTTTCTGACCACTGATTAAGATACTCTCTTGATCTAAATTTTTCTTAAATAAAAATTCACATATTGATCGGTGATTAGTAAAGTATGAATATTTTTATTTTATTAAAGTAAAGGTATCAGTAAAAATTAAAAAATATATATTTTAATATACTAATTGTAAAAAAAATATATTTAAATATATTTAAATTTATGTTTTTTTTTTATATTTTAGTGATATTTTTATTTTAATAAAGTGATAATATTTTCAGTAAAAAAAATTTATACACACATATATTATTATTTTTTAATAAAAATATTTTTATTTTATTAAAATAAAATATAAGTGAAAAATAAAAAAAAAATTAAATTTAACACACTAATAAAAAAAATATAATTTTTAATGTATTAAAATTGATGTTTGTTTTAATTAGATAAGGAATTAGTGGTCTGTCAAGGCATCAAACCAAAAGACGACACACACCTCCAAAAGACGACGCACACCTGACAATCACGGATGACAAAGTAAATCAACTTGTTATGAGCGTGGAATTGAAAAAGGAAAAAGGCGACAAGGGCTTTTTTTTTTTTTTTTTTAAATGAGTGACGAGGACTCATTCTATGTTAATTAGATAGGAAACTAGTGGCTTGTCCAAACCATCAAAGGACCCAGCAACCGCAAATGAAAAAACAAATCAACTTGTGATCAGCGATGACAAAATAAATCGACTTGTGATCAGCAAGAAAATTTTATATAGGACGGTTGATTAGTATTTTTTCTTCAAATGAGACCGAAATATCAAATTTAATATTTAAAAATTTAGTGAGTCTCATAATAAGATCTAAGAAGAGCGTGAAATTAAAAAAAAAAAAAAGGTGACTAATTCTAGTCACTTCACCTTGCTATAGTATGCCAAATCCACAAGTAATTAATTAATTAAGTTGCATGATCTCAAGTTTTTCAACCCATACTCGTCATAATCTCTCATATTGAATAAGAAAAGCTAATTATCAATTATAACAAAATGACAAGATATGGATTATACATGTCAGTAGTTTTACAATAAATGAATCTTTTACTCTCTCTCCTTTTATATATATATATATATATATATTAATTTCCAATCAAGAATTCATAACCTTATTAAAATTAAGAATAAATTAAAAGATTAAAAAGTACAAATTTTAATATATTAAGGAGAAAATAAAAGTTTCTCTCTGACTTTAATATAGTCAGATATATCTAATTAATACATTTCTAATATAAAAAAAATAAACTAAATTAAAAAAATTACAATGCACTAAAATAGAATAGTGTGTCTTTTTTTCTGTTGTTTTTTAACATGTTCCTTACCTAATAAAGATTGGTATTATTGGATGCATATATGCACGATCAAGGAGTTGAAAGTTCTTAGATACACTAGAACTTTACAACCGGAGGCAACAGGCCCACTGCTTATCACACTCGGTGTTGTCACACTAGGCAATTTAGTTTATGATTTTACCGAAGATATGTACACTTGTAGTAGAGTTTCATAATTATGATCTGCACTTATATTAGATACTGCTAGAGCAAATTATGAAAGGAAAAAAACCCATGAAAAATATAGGTTCAATAAAAATATTTTACATAAATAACCTAGGCTTATTCTTTATAAGAACGACCAAGGTACTTACAATTCTAACTAAAGTGTATGAATGCAAGATACGATAAAATGTCAAAAGTATGATTCATTAAAGAAAGACCTAGGTCTATTTTTTTATCAAAAAATAACTTAAGTCCATTTTTTTACAAAGAATGGGTAAGAATGACCGATTCTTTATAAAGAACGACCGATTCTTTATAAAGAACGACCCATTCTTTATAAAAAACGACCTAAGTCCTATACTTACAAAGAATGACCTAAGTCCATTATTACAAAAAATGACATAAGTTTACTTTTTATAAAAAATAACCTAGCTCCATTCCTTACAAAGAATGATTTAGAAACTTAGAATATATTTCTAAGTAAAACGCTCACAGGGTGAGTTTTCGACAAAGTACCAAAGGCATGATTCAACAAGGAATGACTTAGGTCCATTCTTTACAAATAATGATCCCGATCCATTCTTTGCAAATAATGACCTAAGTCCATTCCTCACAAAGAATTACTTAAGCACTTATAAAATATTTCTAAATAAAACGCCTAAAGGACAAGTCTTTGACAAAGGTCTCAAAGCATGATTTAACAAAGAATGACCTAGATCCATTCCTTACAAAGAACAACCTAGGTCCATTCCTCACAAAGAATGACTTAGACACTTAGAAAATAATTTTACACGAGCTACTAAGCATTCTATGAAATGTGCATACGGGCATATATATATTCTATGGGATGCGCTTAGGGGCAAATATACATTTTACAGAATAGGTCTATAGGCAAATTCACATTCTATAGAATGGACCTATAGGCAAATACACATTCTACGGAATGGGCCTATGAGTAAATACATATTATACGAAATCGGCCCTTGGGCAAATACACATTCTATAGAATGCGCTTACAGGTAAATACATATTCTACGGAATGTGCCTATGAACAAACATTCTGTGGAATGCGCTTACAAGTAAAATGTTGCAAAATCAATCCTCTTTGTAAGGACCCAATAAAAGTGTTGAATTTAAACTAATGTCCATTAAAGGTTAATGGCCCAAAAATATGACAAATGTCCAAAGATTACTTGTCATGAACAAATATTGACACATATGAATATGTATCTCCATACATGGGCTTTGGCCGACACTTGTCACGAGAAAAGTGCCACATAATCTCTCCAATTGACTCTAAGTTGCCTATATAAAGACAAATGCCCCCCATTTGAAGGTAGGAGAAAAAAGGGCATAAAATGAGTAAAACTTTATCAATCTTACTCTAGATTTTCTCTCTCTAAAATTTGAGTAAAAAGAACTGACTTAAGTGTCAGAGGGTTATGGCCGGTATGCCAGCCTCCTTTAATAATTGTTTCTTTTTACAGAATAATTAACCACAAAGAGACATGTGATTTGAGACACTCACATCAAAGAAAAAAATAAGCCACAAAACTCAATTTAGAAGAAAGTCCAAACACAAATCAATTACAATACATTGAGCAAAAATTTGCATTAACAAATACATATCAATTGTAATTATAAAAATTCCAAACTTATCCTATCTAATAAGCTTTGATGTAGTCGAGTCCCATTATAACTTGTACATATGTAATTTCTCCATTTACAAAGAACTGGCTTTATTTGAGCCAAGTCATCAAAAGTTCTGATCCCTAATGCTCCATATTGTCACGGGCCGCTCGCACCAACTACGAGTGAAGGCTAATTTGGCGCGCGCACCGCCACACTTCGCAACGATCCTCGCAAATGGTGGAGTGCGTTTAGCGCCGGGCTTCCTCGCACACATTTGCCGGCCCGTGATAAAGCCCGCACCGCAAGCCCGAGCGCCAAGTCATCGGAGCCCAACGGGCCAAGCTCCACCAAGGCTTGTTTGCTTGGCCCATCTTCTAGAATTCTCTACACCCTTCTTGTAGATAAGCCACTTGCACAACTTGCCCACTTGTGCAAGTGGCCAACTTGTAAAGCCTCTAGAATGCTCCTCCCATTTCTATAAATAGGGGAAGGCACTTAGCATTTGAGGATCACCCACCACAATTGTAAAGCTCTCAATTGTAAAGTCCTCTTTGAGTAATAAAATCTCTCATTGGCTATATTGCTCTCTCTCTCTCTCTCTCTAGCTTTGCTCTTAAGCATTTCCACTTAGTTAGGTTGAGAAGCTCAAAGGCTTACTTAGCAACTTTGCGCTTGAAAGTTGCCTAAGTGCCGCACGGGTTGCTGCGCATCAAACTCACCCCGTGACAATATGCTCTCTTTTATGATTTATTGGGCTTTTCAAGCTTACTCAACTCTATCATTTGCCATGCTTAATGGTTGGAGTTTATTTTATGGGATTAAGATCTTCTTTTAGTTTTTTCCCCCCAACGTATCTTGGTTTTTTAAATTTAATGCGAAAATGGTTTAATTGTAAATAAAATTAGCTTGATTGTCAACATTAAAATTGAAAATTTAGTATGGCTATTTTTTAAATTAGGAGAGGTTAGGAGAGAAAAAAATATTAAAAGAATATCATTGTCCTAGTTTATAATGCAGTTAGAATTTAGTCTATGACGCTAGGCATTATATTATTGAAAGACATTACTTAGGCGTAGCTCAATTGATCATAATTAAATATGCACTTGTAAGTTTATTATTACAGAGTTAAATTAATAATAAGGGACAAATTGTTGTTTAATCCATAAGTCCTAATTTATTTAGTGATTTTAAGTAATAATTAGCTAAGTTAGCTTGATTGTAACGAGCCGCCCAAAACTCATCCGGGGACATTGATGACACATTTGGTGCATGGACAACACCTACATATTTTTCTAAGGTCTCGGGTTCAAGTCTCACCAAAGAAAATGATACCCACTTAAACTAGAATAGGAAAATGCTATTCGCCACGAGTGTTGAGAGAATACTGCCGTTTCGCTCCCTCCCACGCTTAACACTTGTGACGAGATTTATTGTTAAAATAATTAAAATTTTTTAGGATTTTATACTTTAGTCCAAGCTAGATATTTAGGCAACTTGCCAATTTATTAAAAAGCTTTAAGATCTAGCACCCAATAACTATAAATAGGGGTGGACCCTTCTCATTTGCTCATCACCATACCACACACCAACACACACACAACACATGCAAATTCTCAAGCTCTCGTATAATTTATTTTTTAGTGAGTAATAAAATTATATTTGATTATATTACTCTTTCTTTTTTTTAATATTTATCGTAAGTATTCTTACTTTGCTACTTTAAAAAATTCGTTCAATTTATTTAATTATTTATGTGTTAAAAATTGTCGAAATACTACATAAATTTACTACGCATTACACTAATATCGTGACAACGAACATATGTTGTATTGCAGCAAACAAACAATACGTGGCATAGAAACTAATGTATTTTCTTGAGTTAATGTGACAATTGAATGGTAGGAAACCAACCACGTGATGATGTGTTGAGTGAAATAAATAAAAAAGGCGCTAGTGCCGTATGTTTGTATCGTGTATGTACGATGTCCGACTTTTTTTTGTTTTGTCACATGCAGCACTCTTCATTTTGCGGAAAATGACAAAAACTGCTCTTTATTTGGTGGAAAAAGATAAAAAATTAGGCGTAAAGCTAACATTACACGCAAAGATCACATGCGTACGTTCTCTCTCTTTCTCTCTCAACTCCAGTAGCCATTCACCTCTTTACTCATCCTCAGTTTCTCTCCGGCGGCCACCATTACTAACATCACGTTTCAGGTGAGATCAGTCTATTTGCCTACCGAAACTCTACACAAATTCTCCCAAACACAGAAGCGCTACCCGATCTAGAGAAGTCGAGACAAAGAGACATTGAGGACGATCTGGAGTGAGGCCAGAGAGAGCGAGGAAGGCTAGAGAGAGTGAGGACGACTGGATAGACACGACGACGATCTGAAGTGATCTACAGTCAAGGACAAGAGAGGATAAGAGAAGCTCGAGAGGGAGAGAGTGGCGTGCTCAGAGAGCGAGAGAGGGACGATCTGGCCTTTTTTTTCTTTTTTTTTATGATGCTAGTTTTTTTATTATTTATAATGTTGAGAAAGGGAGAGAGGCGAAACGGCAGCTTGTTTTCTCTCAACGTTCGTGCTGTTTAGCATTGCTGACTGGAATAAATTATTCCTCCGACAAAGATTGGTGTTGTCGTAATAATTAATAAAGGCTGGCGGGAGGGAGCAGATGAATCAATGAATATAGGTTCTTTACAGAGGCATTTGTAGGAAATCTAATCAAGTTGCTGTACGTTCAGTTGTTGGATTTATATCGTTGCAGGTTTCTTTTCAAGTGGCTGGTAAGAGTAGGTCCAGTTTGATATAAAGGCCATTATCGGTTAATTAATTAATTAATTACTTGTCCAGGCTTTTAATTCGTGAGCATATGGAAAAGTAATTGTGAAAATAAGTAAAAGGAAAATATAGATCTTCTTTCTAGCTACGATTAAGATTTTACAGTTTGTAGAAAATATTCAGATATAGAGCAAGCATGATCGTATGGAACAACGGTAACGGACCCTTACGCATATGAATCTGGATTGAAAAATTAATACAGAGGTATGCATGCATGCAGGGCAGCAGTAGTGCACTACAATAATTAATATATAGATACGTATAATTAAGAAGGGAAGGGAGAGAGAGATCGTTTTACTTACTAATAAATTAAATACAAGTATACAACATGCAAAATAATAAACATGCCCACTTCCTGGCATCCACATATATAAATAATATCATGACATAGTTGAGGTGGCTACTGTCACACGGCTTTTCTCGAAGATACGGCAGCCTGCGTGTGCTGGCGCTAAGCACCCCGCTTAGCCAGCCTACTCGAATACAACGGAAGCAATTTTACGCAGTGGAATTGAATTTGATAGAAAGCGCGCCAACACTGCCACAATGGAGGTTCTACAAGAGCCAATTTCGCCAACACATAAAACAACCACGCACACAACACCGAACACAAGTAATATGGCTTTTACGGAGGCTTTGACCTCCAACTTTTCTATTCTCTCAATAAGAAAAGATTACAAGATAATTCAGGCGAAGTATGCGCAATGACCAAATGCTCACCAGCATTTTCGGTCCCCTACCTACACCTATCCCCATCTATATATACATGGGTTGCAAGTGACACCCCCACTTGCTAAGGATAACTTCCCCCAAGTTTAGGCCCCAACTAAGCATGATATTGGAAACATCTCCACTCCCCCTTGATCTTAGGGTAACCGCTACCCACTATGCTACTTAGCAAAGATCATGGGCTGTAACCGCCCAAAACCACCCACCTTTGCCCTCCATTTTAGGCACGTGATCAAAGCCATGTCTCTCCATGTTGGCTGCATCCATACCGCCACTCATCCTTAATTCTCGCCCACTACTTGGTGAATTTTGGCCAGCCATGCTCCACGTCAAGCCACCACTGTCCGCCTACAGTCCGCTCATGACGCCTCTCATATTCGCTTCACTCGCCCCCCATGTGCGCGCCCTCATGTCGCTGCACATCCGCATGCACTCCGGCATGCTATACTCGCAACCATCACCGTAATCCAGCAGCTGGCCCGCGCTGCCAAGTCCCCATGCTCGCGCGTGCTATTGTGGCTTGCGCTCGCGTGCCCACTGCATCCTGTGCTCGCGCGCCCTAGCGCCTCGTGCTTGCGCGCCCACTGTGCCCCGCACTTGCGCGCACCGCACCACAAGCCCGCACGTCCCTCTGCGCCTCATCGCCTTGCGTGTTGCTGCGTACGCCTCCCGGCACGCACTTGCGCGCGCTGCCCCGCATTGCTCGCGCCCATGCTGCAGCGTGGGTCATGCTTCCGCGCCCCAGCCAACGTGTCAGCTATGCCTTGTTTCCGCGCTCACCATAAGCGCGCCCGCTTGCTGCCAAGACTCGGCACAAGGCCCCCAAGCCAAGCCACGGCAGTCGGCCTCATGACTCATGGGTGTGACAGCTACCTAGCATGCTCGGAGATACAGTTCGCCACAATGTCTACCCTTTTTTTTGGGGGGGGGGGGGGGAATTCTGGGGATCAGGGGTACGCACAAGGCGTATAGGGACGAAGTCTCCCACAGTAGGTTGCTGGCTTATGAGCGACCACTACGCTCAGAGTGGTTGTTGCAATCACAACAGTAGCCAATTCTAGTTCCGAATCGTCCTCAAAAGCCTACATGTCACTGTGATCCTCTTGACCAAAATGGAAATTAGTGATGCTGGTGCTGTTGCTGTTATACATTCACGCTTCTTGCAGCAGCATCACAATATTGATTTGCGGTGAAGAAGAGTATCATGATTATGGTCGCTGCTAAGGCGCCACCTCCCAATCCCATCACATTATTTCCCATGTTTTTCCTCTCTTTTTCCTATACACTTTACTAACTTCTTTTTGGAGCTTGTTTGTGAGAACTCAGAAGCCAGCTTCTTCCCAAGTTCTTCTTACTATAGCCCTTCAAATGAGAATTATTTTTTTGTTTTTGTTTTTAAATAAATAATTAAAAGGAGAGCCCTTATCCAACTACAGGTTTTGTATGGTGAAGATTGCTCTTACATACATATGGTTTTGTATGGTGAAGATTGCTCTTACATACATAGATATTTATGGAAAATTTAAATGTCACAGAAAATGATTTAAATTCTCTCTTAATTTAATTTTTTTAATTTTTATAAGAGATTTTGACACGTGGTAATTAAATAATTTTATGCACAAGATTAGATCTATTCTTAACTTTATTTAATAATTACAAAAATTTATAGTTTTTGACTAACTAAAAAACTAACAAACAAACGTCGTTAACTCTTTTTTCTATTTTTTTAATAATTCTTTTTTCCTTTTCTTGAAACATTGTCACTGGTTTGCTTTTGTTTTAAAAGAATCTAACAGCCGCAGGGTACAAGACTTCAACATAATAAAAGAAAAAGATTGGGCAAGGTTAGCAATTGTTTTGATATTATTTATTCTATTTTGTTGCTGCCTAAATCCAATCAAAAGCAAATTATTGTGATATATATATATATAACAACTGAAGAATTTATCAACAATCTTAACAAACAAGTTTCTTACAGTTGCTTCAACAAAATAATATCTGAATTCCGCATACAGTTCAAGACTCTCAAATATCAAACAACAACACTTGAATTTAGTGATTGGAAACCTTAGTTTAATTTGCGATACTTCTTTTGACATCTTATTTCATTTTACCGTTGGTGTACCATAATCAAAGGTTCTTATTTGATTTGCAAGTTTTCAACTTTTGGAGTAGAAATTTTTTGTTTGTTACAATCTTAATCTTTTAAAATAAAAAATGTTACATATTAAAATTTTTTTGAAGGTATGCAGCCTTTCTCAAAGAGTTAGAGGAGAATCCAAAAGAAAAGTAAAAAATAACGGCTGAAGAAAAGGTTAAAAAAAAGAAAAAGAGAAAAATGAACAATTAAAGAAAATAGAAAAATTAACGGCAATTTATTTGTTTGTTAGTTTTAGAATTTTAATTAGTCCAAAACGGTGTGTTTAGAATTTTAATTAGCCAAAAACGGTAAGTTTTTGTGATTATTAAGAAAAGTTAAGAATAAATATGATCATATCCATAAAATTATTTAATTACCATGTGTCAATATCTTCTATAAAAATTAGAAAAGATTAGATTATGAGAGAATCCAAATCCCATAAAAAGTAACTGTTTGGAAAGCAACTTCCTACTATGGGTGTCCTTGGTTACCTAACCCTAGCCAAATCGGTTGAGTTTCGAATTGGTTAATTTTCTTTCAAATCTATTTAGGGTCAGTTTGGTAATACTGTAACTTTTAAAATAATTACTGTTAGTTATACTGTATAAATAATCAGCTGTGAAGAAAATTAGTTAAATGTTTGGTAAATTTTTTTTTTAAAAGTGTTGTGAGTTTTAAAAGTAGTTGTATATATTTGGTAAATCTTACTATTAAATTGTTGTAAGAATATAGATGATTGAATTAGGCATAATATTAAATGAATTTTATTTAAATATTTATAAACATATTTATAAAATATTTTTTATTATGTACATATAATAATTGACAACTAAAATAAATAGTTTATATTATTAATTTTATTTTTTATTTTGTTATCTCAATATAAGTGTTAGTAATAATAATCTCTTCAAAAATAATGATTTTATTTCCTAATTAATATTTAAAATTTTGGATTTGTATAATATATATAAGCGTACATATGAAATTATATACTAAGTGATTCTCAAAATTAAATTTTAAATAACTACTCCTTTTTTGTTTTTCAAAATCTACTATAAAATGGGGTGATTTTATCAAAAATAAATTTTTAAAAAATTCATCAAATATGAAAAATTATCTTTTAACTTTTTAAAATTACTTTTAAACCTGCTAAAAACAATCCTAAACATTCCTTTATTTTAGTTTGATCTAAGTACTCAAAAAGTAACTACTAAGGCTCTTGAAATAGTGATAGGCCCGTAGCCTCAATTTTATCGAGGGTACAAGATCAATTCTCTGTGGGGATTAAAACATTTGAGAGTGGAAGTAAATTTTTTTTTCCTTGATATTAATGAGAGCGAAATTTTTTGCTTATATTAATAAATCTTCTTGATTATAATGCAAAAGCATTTAGACTTCTACTAGATTTGATATTGTATCATGTACATATTATAATCAATTTCAAAAAAAGTATTAAAAAAAAAAATGAAACATAAGACACTTATCCAAAGTGCATTTCAAATAAGGTTTCATGATAGATATGATATTCAATGAGAGAATAATGATTTTAAGCAATTTTTTTAGTTTACTTTTATAGTCTTTACATGATGAAGGCAATATTGTTTGGGATGTAAATAAGTTTTTGGATGACTGGCGTTACTTGATAAAACAAAAAAGTTTGAACTTAAGATATTGAAATAAAAATATCTTAACATTTAGCAGCCGACAAACTATACACATAACTTTAAACTACATGTTGGGTTTAAGGTACTGGTGTATCTTGATAGCAGAAGGAAAAATAAAATCATTTAGTTGAACTTTTGGAAAGAGGAGTGCAATAGTTCTAGACACAATAAAGATTAAATGATTTTATAATCTAAAAGAAAGTCTTGGACTCACATCATTGGGAGATTTTAAATTAACATTGGACACACGAGATTAGAGATAAAAAATCCATCAAGGTAACACAAGGGAGGATTTTTATTAATTCAATAATTTATTAAAACAATTATAAGACCTCTATACTTATAACAAGTCCTTAAATTCAGCTTGATTGGTTTCAACTCTAGCCAATTTAGATTATTAATGAGTAAATTCAGCATGAAAGTACAATTAATGGAGATAAGAACAAAATTGGAAATTGTTACAAAATTATTTTGCCGGTGGCCCTTAGAATTAAGCTCTAAAAACAGGCTTGCCATTCCAATTCTAGTCAAATTGGAAAGCTTATAATATAATTAGTTCCATAAAGAATTAAAAAAATCTACTGTTGAAAACAAATGCTTTCGTATGTTTTCTGCCCAAGACTTCTTGAAAAGTTGTTGAACACAGCCACTCGCGAAGTCGTCTATTATGTGACTTATGTCCCACCACAACATTATGCATCCACCATATGTCACTAGCTAAGTTGCTAACTAGTTTCAACTTGATTGGTTTGGAGGTCCCCATGGCTGTCCAGGTCAATGGGCAACATATGGGACCGCAGTCAATTTGTATTATTGCAAGAGACCTAGCTAGCTTCCTATATGTTATTGACGAGGTTTGCTCATTGTAAACCAAGCCTATGATCCAAGTCAATTGAGGGGCAAGAATAGCTTTGAGCCTTTCATTTGTTATCCATTAATTATCTTGTTAGTCTTTTTTTTCTTGGGTGCTAGCGCCCGAGTTATTTTTTAAGTACTCCTACAGAGCCGTAGACTTACACATAGTCACATAGATAGGATTAAGAAATAAATCATCAATCCATTTGATCGTGATCATGAGCCAACCATTATGTCTTCGTCGGATCTCTTCAGCGCTCGTACTGGTAGTAATTTTATTATTCAGCAGCATATATATAATTAATGATACGTCGGTGGCAGCAGCCTCCGTGTCTTTGAAAGACAACATCGCCATGATGAACATCATAATTGCGGGCTCAGAAGAGTTTCTGATGGAATCGGAAGCGAGTCATAGGCTTCTTGCGGGCTCAGGAGGAAACCCCATATCTTATAAACCTCTGGAGAGACCTCCATTCTGCAATCAGAAAATATATGGTGATTGCATTAAACCCATCAGCGGGGACAATCGGCCTTGCACTTACTACAATCGTTGCAAGCGCGGAAGCGGCTGATTTCTTGATGCTTCGTGCACGATAATCAGCGACATCGATCATCCACATCCTGAAGCATTCAATTAGTCCTGTGTTAATTATTACGCATATTATAATCCATGTTATGTATATTTATTTGTAATTGAATATGTACAACAACTGCAAGAAAAAAATGTGACGTAGCAATAAGATGAAATAATTAATTAATTAATTAAATCATTAAAATTATGTTATCAAATCTTTAATTAACTTCTCCTCTCTCTTTTGTTATATTCAAAGTTCCGCAGTCTGAAGGTGATTAATTGCCATTTTCCTGAAGCTGGCTATGTATAGAACTTACAAAAGGATCAAACGCAATTTAGATGAAGGCAAACATCCTTCCGAATCGGTTTCTGCCTCGTTATTTTTTGCACGCTAAAATGTACACTTGAGGGTATATCTTGTATGTTACCAGGAATAAAAAATTTATTGAGATTATAAGTCATTGCGTGCTGTTATCATCGTCATCATCATCATCATCTTTCTGTTAAGCTTGAACCTGCAAATGATTTGATTCAAGGCTCCCCAAGACCCAGTTTAAACTAATAATCCCCAAAATCAAGTCCTACTAACCCTTTTGTTTAAGATCAATATTTAAAACAAATACAAGAATCAACAATTTAAACTAATAATCCCCAAAATTAAGTCCTACTAACCATGATCATTTGATTAAGATCAATATTTAACACAAATACAAGAATTAATTACACAGAGAAGCAATGAAAATCAAAGCTAACACAAGAGAAGAGATTATAGTGATTTGGCCATGATCATCCCTGCATCCTCCGTGAAATCAATGAATGAGTTTACAAGATGAAATGCTTTAGAGAAAATGTAAATGAACTTATTATTGGGATTATTTGCTCTTTAAAGCATATTGATTTATTTATAAATGCACTTTCTGATTAATAAAATATTTGAGATAACTTTTTTAAATATCTTAATTGCATAAATATTTTGAATTAAGGTACGTTTAATCATATTATATGTATTTATCTTTATTGTGTATGAATTTATTGATATAGTCTGGTTACATTGAACTAGATCATATATGAAATTTAATTAATCTTGAAATGATTGTTAGACTTATTAAATTTAATAGGCGTTGATTTTATTGCAATCTCAATTCTGAGTTAATTATAGTTTTATAATTATAATTGTTAATCAATTTGAGTTACCAATGAGCGTGATATACATTTGTAGTTAAGATTACCTAGTATCGTGGTAAAAGTAATTATGAGTAGTGAAATTATAGATTAACAAAATAAAATTTGTTCAGCACATCTTTTGACAGGTTTTTGGCACTTGATCATAGAATTCTTTGGTTAGAGTGTGTCAACATAATTAGTAGATTGAAAATGATCATCAAATTAAATTAATTTAAATTAAATTAAACCAGTAAATCTCAAGGAATAAGATGTAATTAAATTAATTGGACAGTTAAGATATCATTTTAATTAATGATGTGGTACAAAGGATTGCTCAGTAAAGAAATCAATGTGGCATGATCGAATTATTATTTGAGAACATTATCTTAGATAACATATAATTATAGAGGTTAGTTCCAATTTTTTAATAGAGTAGATTTGGAATTAAATAATCGGGCTAGTTTAATTATAAGTTTAATTATTGTAGCCACTATTATATGTACCTAAATGATTTCCGAGTTAACTTACTTAATTAATAACGCCACTATTTGATTGATAAATAAAATAACTAGCTATTTATGTTTAAAACCTAATTATATTTTATGGTGTAATGCCCCATTTAACGTGTTTGTGTATAAGAGGCCTTGGGTTACTTCATAAGGTGGGCCTCTATAACAAGAACAAATGATGCTTTTATTTTAAATCAAATATTTTTGATTTAATAGAATTACAAAAGGAGCGGCTTTATCTTATCTTTTAATTTAAATCATATCTTTTGGATTTAATAGAATTAAAAAATGAGATAAAATAAAGAGCTTAGATTTCCTCAAAAAGATATAAAAAGATTTTTTTTTTACAAAAGAAAAAAGAAGCCACAATATATAGAACTAAAGAAAAAGAAAATTTTTCTCTCTAACTTTGAGAAAAAAAAAAAAGCTTTCCATTATTAGTGACTTTGAATAGTGATAAAAGTGCTCATATGTTAAATATTGATCGAACTTATAGCTTGGATGAATATTAGTAACGGATTGTAATCTAATAAGATTAGTGATGACATATTATGACATGAGAGACTAAATTATTTTTATAAAAAAAAAAATAAAGATATAATTTCTAAATTATAATAATTCTATATATTACATGAGAATTACAATTTAAATATTTTCACTACAATACGATTTTTAACCAACACTTATCTAGCCAAAGAACAAGCTCTAAGGCTTAATATACCACCGGAAATTGATCTAGAAAGTTCATTCGTAACAACCTTAACACAAGTTTGAAACAACTTTGACCACACGTGTAACCTGTTTATGAGCTTTAATCTTCAAAACGGCAACTACAGGTTATCGTTTAAGGCAAATGGACTTGAGCGATGCACTTGACCAGTCACGTGCTTCACTAGCTACACCAGACGTCATTGAGCTATCGTGGTATATGACAGGATAGAAAACGAACGACATGTCCATGAATATTGTATGACAAGCAGAGACTACCTATCTACATAACCGACTTGTAGGAATAGATTGTAATCTCCGATTTTACCTTCGCTTTTCAATACTTTGCCGGTGCACGAACTTACACCAACAAATCCTACACGGCCTCGCGTCTAAAAGCGCATAATAATTAACCCCAAAACCAGCTATCTTTAGATCAATAACCGGAGGAGAAGCATAAATTAATTAAATGACTGGGATCTATGTGACACCTCATCCAAATCTTTAATAGAAGAATCCTAATTCAAACAATGGAGCATAATTTAAATGAAAGTTACTTTTCCCCCCCAGTACTCCACTATAAAACTAGTTTATCATTTTTTAGAAGGACATAAATAGATTAATTAAAAAAGGTACACATCAATTACTGTTGGAGCACTCTAACCAATCTTTTAATAACATTAATGGTGCGTTTACTAATCAATAATCAGAATGAACTGAAATCAAAATTAGTTGAAATCGAATGAGGAATAAGAATCGGAATAAATTGTTTACTTTAGTTGTGGAAATTGGAATCGAAATAAACTGTATTGCCATTGATATTTTTACTTTATCTTAGAATCAGAATGGATTGCTATAAGTTATTAAACTGACATCAGTTGATTATTATCGTTATTTATTTATTTATTTTTTATTATTATTATTTATAATCATTATGTTAATAATAGTAATTATTATTATTCTTATCGGTATTATTATTATAATTAGTATTTATTATTATTCCTACTATTACTGCTACTACTACTGTTGCTACTATTGCTATTGATGCTACTACTATTATTGCTGCTACTGCTACTGTTGTTACTGCTACTGTTACTACTGCTACTACTCCTCCTCCTCCTCCTCCTCCTCCTACTCCTACTGCTACTACTACTCTTCCTCTTCTTCCTCCTCCTCCTCCTAATAATAATAATAATAATAGTAGCTATTTTTTTTATTATTATCATCATCATCAATAATAAATTATTCAATAATAATAATAATAATAATAATAATAATAATAATAATAATAATAATAATAATAATAATAATAATAATAATAATATAAAGAAGGATAAAATAGAAATTTTACAATTTAAATTGGGGTAATATGTGCCAAACTTTAAGAATGAAAATTTCATTATCACCTCTCCCTATGAGAATGGAAACTCTATTAACCATTCTCAATTTTAGATGAGGCCCACCACTTTGATTCCCATTCCATGTCTCATTTAAGCAAATAAATATATTATTCATTCCTATCTCTTAATTCTCATTTTCATTCCCATTAAGTAAACACACCATAAAACTCTTTTGGGAGGTCATCCAATGCTTCTAAAACAACGCAAGACTTATTTTATCAAATATTTTTTTATTTTTCTCTTAAACTAAACGCTAATTTGAGCATTAGAGTTGGACCTTTAGCAGCTTGAAAATAAGTAACTGGCAAGAGTTGGCAAGAGGGAGAGAGTTGGATTGGATCAGAAAATGATTTTTCTTCGAAATTATGGACCCAAAAGTGAAAGGTTAGGAATGCTTAAAATTCTTCATTAAACCAATTTTCAGATGAAATTACCTAAATAACCAAAGATAAATTATTTGATTTTTTTTAAATAATTGATTTATAATTATTGTTTTATAAATTGATCATTTTCTCAAAAAATTTTATCCAAATAAATATTTTTTTAAAGTTTTTATTTATAAAATAAATTATAAATATTCTTAAAGAATTTTTTTTTTTAAATTTATAAGAGTTTAAAGTTATGGAGGTAAAAGAATTTTAATATATGAGTTTATATTTTATAAATTAAACGTTGACATTTTAGTAAATAAATCTCAAAAAAATTTTAGAGGGGTGTTAGGTCATCCTCGACCTCGATCTCAAAATTCGAAGCAAATATAAAAACAAGTAGAAGATGAGCAGCAACAGCAGCAGGCGTGGCCCGCCGAAGCACCAGAACCGCTACGCCTGGAAGCCGAAAGCTGGCCAGAAGATCAATGAAAGAGTGAGCATTAATTAATTAGAAACTGCTAGCTTGCTTACTTGGTTAATTTAATTTAATTTAATTTCTTTGTTATGTGTTGTTAATAAGTAGGAAGTTGGTGGAAAACTAAGACCCTACCCTGAGATAACGGGAGTATGTCCTCGATGTAAAGATCAGATTGATTGGAAACGCCGTTATGGCAAATACAAACCTCTCTCTGAGCCAGCCAAGTGGTCTGATTTGATTTCTACCCTTCTTTTCTGTTTTTATTTTCACATATTAATGCATCATCTTTATTTCTATTATGTAAAACAATTTTTAGTCCTTGATATCATTTTCTGTGTGTAATTATCAATTATAACGATAATATGCAGTCAACGTTGTACCAAGCGGGCCGTACGTCAAGCTTACCATAACCTCTGTCCTGGTGGGTATGCTATTTTTTGGGACTATTTTGTAGTGATAAGTCAGTGATTGAGCTTTTCCATTTTCTGTCTTCTTTTTGTTTTTATCATTATCTAGTGTTGTTGTTGTTTTAGGTTGTGCAAAGGAACAACATGTATGTGCAAAGTGTTGTTCCCACGTGGATCATGTGATTGGAAGGTTTGGCTAATTCTTTTTGATCATCTAAATATATGACTGAATTTAGTAGTTGGGTATTACTAGCAAAACAATTTGATTTTTTTGTCTTCTCCTTTTTGAGAATGTTTTACTTTTTTGGAGCTCCGTGTCATTGTCTTCTGATTTTTTGTAGAGACCCTGCAGAGGTAGAGGCTGAACAAAAGATGCTTGAAGTGGTTTGTGTTCACTTTTCAGCAATATGATTGCCATGTAAAATTAGGATTTGTTTTTAAGCATTTAAACTAATGGGTATATTGATTTTATTACAGGCACTAAAAAATGCTCGAGAGAGAGATCGAAGAACTCTTCTACGTGCTGTAAGCTCCTACACCGCTATTCTTGACCTAAATATATGTGTTTCTTTTTGCCAAGTGAAGAAAAATTTCATATGCTTTTTCATTTTGTTTGCAATTGATTTTTACTAACTGCTTTTTTAAGGAGGCAACTTGTCTGAATGACATCAGTTAAGCCACATTCATACGTCAATCAAAAATATAAATGGGCCCTTTCTCGGCGATGGAATATCAAAATCATGCTCAAAAAATTAAATTAACCATATTGTTGATGCTAAGTTAAATTGTTGAGTTTTACCGCATTTGAGATTTGAACTACCGGTAAAATTAAGGTTTAGAAGGGATATTTGGGGGTGTTTAACTTCTATTCTAAGTACTTGAATTTATATAATTGTCTTTCTGACAATCATCTGAAACAATGCAACAGCAAGACAAGACAGTTTTGAGAATATCTTTTTGAAGTTTTATGTTAGATGGACTATGAAGATTGGGGGATTATCTTCCATTTCAACTGCTTTCTGTAGTTCTGATTTGCACAGTTGACGATGAACTATTGATTAGACGCTGGTGTCTTATCCTGTCTTCACTTGATATTAGAGGGGTTGGTGGCAGTGGGGAGGGCATCTTGTTTGAGTGTCTGACTGAGACAACTAACTTGCTACCTCTTACTTAGCTGGCCAAAATCACAGTTTGAATAAATTAAGTTTCCATAGGCAAGCCCTGAACAAATTGGTTGAAATTTCAAAAGTTGGATTATTACAGCTTCAGGAAGGTGTTCGAATCATCATATTAATTCTGTGATCTTGAACTTTTTCATTCGAGGAATATATTGCCTTTTGTACTCACACTGAGTTGTGGCCTCCTTTTTTTTTTTTCTGCTCTTAAAGTTTAATTTGCTTAGCATTGAATGCTATTTATTGTAATAGATGGATAGAAGTACATCTGATAATTCAGCAAAAAATCCAGCCAATAAAAGTAAAGTTGGGGAATTATTTTCTTCTGCATCACTTGAGGAATATGTTGCAAAAAGCAGAGGTGACAAAGACAATAACAACGGTGATAACATGGATAAAATCAATTATGAAGACGATGGTGTTGATGGTGAAACTGGAGATAGTGATCTTGATGACGATGATGATGATTATGTTGAAGATGCTGAACAAGTTTGTAATTGGTAGATGCCAACCTTTCAAGCTGCTTTTGGTATGAGAATGATCTCCTACCAATAACAGTGGATATGCTGATCATTTTCCTTTATTTTGGCCAGTCTGCATCTATCATATAGATGATATTTACTGGAAAGTCTAGATTACATTTTGTCTCCCCTTGTCTATGTAGTTTTATTTTGTGCGATTAGCTGTCAGTATTTGCAATGACAGTTTTGTAAGCCAAATGAAGATACAGTTTGTATTCTTAAAATATCTGAACAAGCAGTATCCATCCTCTCTGTTTCTTTTGTCTAATCATTCTGAATGTTGAATGTTGTTCAAATCCTTAAATAATTGAAATTGTTATGCATGTAATTACTGTTTCCACAGGCCAATAGAAGCTCTATATAGCATTTTGAGAGCCAGTTTGAATTTTTAACTATCCATAGAAATGTTTTTGTGCTTGAAATCGTTTTCTCAATTTTCTATTGGAAGCAGCCTGAATTCTTATGAACGGATAGTTGGATTCAATTTCTCGAATGACTTTGGGTGATGCCTTTCTTATATCTGTTTTAAGTGATGCATGTTTTATTTTCAACGCATGATACATGCTGATTTCTGTCAGGTTTTAATCCTATTATGCTTGGTTTTGGTGGCTGAGACAAGCATGATGAAGAAGAGGAGAAGAAAATGGGGAAATTCACTGGCTGTCGATCCAACATTAAATACGGAGAGCATGGCATCTGAAATTCTTTAGATCCACAAGGCAAATGAAATGAAATAGAAACTAAGGATATAAAGAACCTAGGGAAGATCATATCTGAAATATAAAATAGGTGGAGAATCTGAAACTCAAGTCAACAGTTGGACAGATGGAGTGGTATTCACTCTGCGTCAGCCTTAGGCAACAAAAAGGGAGATAAAAAACAAAAAACCCCAACTGAGAAATGCTGAGACGAAGCACCTCCAAACCATGTAAACGGCATCTTGGATGCCTTCTTATAACCTTGTCTTCTCTTCTCCTCGTCAGTCTCTTCACAATTATTTTCTTAAGTTCAGGTCTCCCTCATCCTCAATTCATCTTCACCATCAAGGCCAACAACTCCTATAGCTACATTATTTTGCCTTACACAGTCCAAACCCAAGTCTTCAATCTGCAGGCACTACTGCTGGAGCAGCTGCACAATGCAAGTTCAGAACCAAAAGCAGTGGCTAAGTTCTCAGACCAAGTTCTTCATTTAGCTATATTTTTAGATAGACTTGCTGGTAGCATATTAGGACTGCAGCAAAGTAATCCTCCTCTTGGTAGCAATGAGATCAGCAATGTGGCCGAATGTTTGAGCGAACCTGAGGAAAGTGATCTCGAAGAAGAAAGAATGATGAATAGAAAGGTCTTCAATTCAGGTGAACTTCTAAACTACATGTTGCCTAAACTAAGTATGCTTCTTGGAGTTGAGGCAGTTAATCCATCTGTTGGCCAACTTGCGCAAAGATTGCTGCTAATGTAGATCACTTCATGACTTACAAGGTTTATGGTATGTGAGCGGATGATTGGGACATGGTTCGAAAGCTAATAGCCAGTGGCTGTGATCCATTTCCAAGAAGGAGATGCTTGTCAACGACACCTGCAAATTACAGTAAGCCTCTTCTCATTAACATCTCTTTGGACTCAACCTAGTGATGTTAACGTTCTATGGAACCGTTACAAATTTCAAGACTACTCTTGCCTTGTTTCAAAAGAAACAATGGACAGAAGAGGTGCAGACTGTTTCAATCTTTCTAAAAGAGGACGGGCTATACCTATGAGTGAATCTATGTCTGCTGAATTCACCATTGATGAAGTCGTAAGGTCAAAGCCTGGAGTTATCCGAATCGGCCTCGATTTCAGCCCCGCAACTGGCACATTTGCGGCAATGATGAGGGAGAGTAACCGTTGTATCGGCTACATTAAACTTAGGGGCTCCATTCCATGAGGTGATTACACTAAGAGGCCTTTTACTTTATATGTATCAATTGGCTCCAGGTTACCATTCTTCGACAACACACTTGACATTGTTCATTCCACTCTATTTTCAGATGGGTAGATAGGAATACAGCTTTTACAATTTGTGCTTTGGGACAGAATTCTTCGACCCAAGGGACTTGTTTGGGTGGTCGTTTTTTCTGTAGGAAAGACGTATGAAGCTGTACTTGGATGAGTTTTCCAGACTAGGATACAAAAAGCTAATACGGAGGATTGTACCAAAGACTGATCAGCGTGCTGATGAGCTTTTTCGCTATTCTCGAGAAGCCAAGTAGAAGTTAAATCCGGGATTGTGGAAAATAAATGGAGATGAAGCATTATTAATTGAGTTTGAGCTATGGATTTAACCATCTTGTATTTCAGCTTTGTTCTCACTAAAACCTGGACTTGAGATACAACGTGCATATCTTCTATTCACCCAATGTATAGAACACCCACCTGTTCCACATTGATCTGCAAATGATGACTGTTAATTTAACTATGTATGCTGTTGGATTCCGAGCAACATTTTTGGTTAACTTGAGTACCAAATATATCCAGGGATCCCCAAGATTTCCCAATTCAAGCCATAGGTGTATGGGTGAGAAAGAGATAGAGAGAGAAAGATTTCTGCCATATTCCAAACTTAGAATTGTTGAACAGCATAGCTGATACATATATCCCGGAATGGAAAAAATTACAAGTAAACTGTCTGATAAACAAACTGACTAAACAGTATAGCTGATACATGTATCCTGGAGTTGGCTAACAAGCAATTCTTCACCAAGAACAAAAAATTCTTCATTGAGGACACACTTGTTGAAACCTCTAGCTGATTTCTTATAAACGGGGCGGGGTGGAGAATGTCTAGCTTAGAAGAATGTTAGAGAGAACTAAAAGAGCTTTCTAAAATTCAATCAATCTTCCGTTAAGATACTAGATTTTAGGAACAAAAAAAAAAAAACAAAAAGAAAAGTCTTTTGAGGATGTTCAGGCACATCCATGTCCAAAAATATATATCGAATCCCAGCAGCTCTGAACCCCAAATACTTGAATGGCTTTGAACATTGTTTAGGTCACATCCATTATTCATCTTTTGCACACAGACGCTCTGAAAATAAAAAACAACAATATTTTCTCAGTTTTAAGAATGACAAGATACACATGCATATAAAGGAGATTCAGATTAGACACTGAAGAGGAAAAAGAAAACTTTCTCTTCATGGGAAATTAATAAAGTACAAAAGATATACCAACATTCAGGGAGGCACAAATACCCAACACATAACCGCAATACATGCTTACAGTCTAAACAAATGGACTCATTTGGTAAAACTATATGGCATGATAAAGAGAGAGTTCGTGATCACTAAAATGAGAATCAATAATCATCAGATCATCCATGTGGTCATCAAACAGACTCACAGGATCCAAGACCATGAACCTCCAGCATCCAGGTCCAGTTCCACGGCCACTAAGATTATGGCTTACAAAGCCAATGGGCCAAAAATAAATTAGCAATCAAAATGACAAACAACTAACTACAGAGATCGCCTAGTAGTTTCATGCATCAAAATCCATACATCATAGGTCAATTTATATATTTGTTCATGTTATTGTTCCTTTAACAATAAATGGAAATCCAAAAGGAAAATAGTCCATACTCAAATATTCATAGGCTAGTATCATTGATGTTCCCCATGCCGACATGCTGAAGAACCTCGGACCCAATCCTCGATATAAACCTTTCCATCCGTCTTCTGAAATCAATTTTTTTACAACTTGAGTTGCAGAGGGTCTCTGATCATGCCCCATCACCTAGAATGCTGAGATAGCTCGTTAACACAAAACATACGTAATCATAAAGATATGCAATTATATGATGAACTGAAGCTTCAAGCCAGCGTATCGCACATGAATAGAAAGGAAAAATATAGAAAGTCATTGAAGTATTTTTCTAGTTACATTCGAAAGATGAAGTAGCTAAGTCTCATCCCTAAACAGTAGAATCTACAGGAAAATATGCTAGAAAAAAGTGAAGGCCTTGACTTTATTACATACAGATACATGCTCAGAGAATTATTTGCTATTTGGCATTAGAAAATGAACTCAAACACAAGGCAATAACAGCCAGAGAAGATATTGGAAATATCAAAGAAAGAAGAAGACCTGTAAGCGAGTCTTGATGGTGTCCAATGGAGTGGTGACGCATGATGCTGTTGCACCAGCAACAAGTCCTCCAGTTGCTTGAACTAGGACTATTTTCGACTGGCTAGGTACAGCTTCATCAATGTCTGTTCCATGGCCTAAGAACCTGATGAAAAAAATCAGGATAATTAAGAAACGTTGGGATCAATCCTGATAACCAGTAGTTAGTTCATGAAAAGCTCATAGCTCATCTATGTAAACTGCACATGAAAGCCCAACAATTAGTAAATTTCATAGAACTTGCAATTTCTAACTTCCCGATGTCAATATCCTCATTCCCCGCACAACTAAGATTTAGATCAATGAAATTGAAATCCAAGTTAAAGCCAAAAAACATTTGGAGTTGGCGACCACTTTTGAATGGCATGGAACATTAAGGATATCATTGTGATTGACTTAAAATCTAAATAAAAGTGGATTCCCCAGATTAGCCAGCAATCTAAAGTTACATCATGACGTAGTTCACTAAGATGATAAAACATTAACTAATCAGGGATGTTCCTATTCTAACTTATCATTTTGTAGACATTAGCTTCCATAGAGAACAAAAAATAGCATTTCACCTCCAAATGACACGCTGGCTTGAACCATAACTTGCCCACCATACAGCACTTGATGGGGAATAAGTCAAAACAGATAGACCAAACCCTCTGTATAATCCACGAATGCCATCAGACTGTATAACCTTACGAGCAACATCCAGGCCACCACTATACTTCGCATGGCCCGAGTACCCTTGCACCATCAATTTTTGGCTAACCTGAACAAAGTTCATTCTAAAAGGATTTAGTAACATGCATATCTCTACCTATATCTTGTTCTTCTTCTTTGTTCACATATTTTTTATTCTTTTCTCGATCAGAAAAGCATCAATAATGGGATATTTAGCAGCTTGCATTCTCTAATTATTTCTTCTTCTTCATTCCTTTTGTTTTTAAGAAAACATAAATAAATCAGAAAAGCATGGATATAGAATTATGAGTTTTTTATTTATGATCACACAGACACACAACATTTCCTGAAAACAATGGACATGATACAAAGGGCATAAACTAATATACAGACCAATATCATATACGTTCGGAGTTATTTTTCCAAAAAAGGGTAAGTTTTTAAATGGAAACTTCTCTAATATTAGAATGCAACCAGTCAATTATGAGGGTCAATTGTAATTTAAAATCACAGCCTTCAAATTTAGCATAAATAAAAAACTCCCCATAGATATATATATGCATAAGCAAAAATCCCCAAGCGTAATTTTAATATCAACATGTTTGGAAAAATGACCGGTTGAAAAGATGACATACAACGTCAATTGGAACAAACACAGCTTGAGCGCACATTGATCCTGTCATGCCAGCAATTCCGTTTGCTATTGCTGCCTGTGCAGGTTCTGATAGTTTAAATGGTTCTACAATCTTGAAAGCTGCTGCTTTTGTCGTCTCTAAAGCGGTCAGAAATAGTATCCTGGCAGGAATTGCACCAGTAATGACTGTGCCAAAACCTCTGTACAGACCAGGAATCCCATCAGTTCTAAGAATACCTCTGATAACAGAAAAGGCATTTCTCTCAGCAGTGTCTTTTGTAGCAACCTGAAGCCTGGTTTTTACTACAGAGACTGGATACAGTGCCACCGTAACCCCTGTGAAGAGGCCAGCTCCAACAACGTAAAATTTTGTTTTATCAAGCCTGCAGAATGAGCATATAAAATGTAGATTTAAAAAAGGGTGTACAATTAGGAAATAATGGTTGGAGGCGAGAAAGGGTAAAGAAAAATGCACAAGTTGATTTCTTAGTTAGGGTTAAATTACAACCAAGATCACAAATATTGATGCTTTTGAGGGCTTCCTTGAATAGTCATATTTTGAAGTCACATGTTGAAACTACAATTAATTTCATGATTATAACCATGTATAATTGTTGGAGTTGGAGTTTACTCTTCCATTTTGAAGTTAATTTGTATCCCGGCTTGAGTTTCAAACTTTTCCAACATTTCTTTGCGAAAAAATAAATGTAAATATAGAGAGCACATAGATAGATATGTTTTAATATCAGATATTGGGAGACTTCGCACAAAAGAACATATGAAAATAATCATTAACTTTCTTCTTCTTAAGCTTAAGAAATTTCTAAATAAATTAACGAATACTTAAATTAAGAAAATAAGATGAATGAAGCAAACATTGATGAGGATACGATACTATATGATACGTACTTTTCCCAGTTAATCTCGGTCTGACCTAACGTCTGAACTCGGGAATTGGACGCGTCCATTGTCATTGATGTTTGAGGTTGACTCCTTCAAAATCTAAACAACAAAAACAAAACAAATCCAAATTCTCTCTGCAACTCAACAATTAAAATCGATAATGCACCACTTTTCGAAAGCCAAAATTGTTTTAATGACTTCTTCAACCGTTGAATGTTCAAAAATGGACGATCACTACCCGGCTCCCTGCAATCTTCGCCGGCCTTCCCTCCTTTCAGGTTACTTGGAGCAAAAACTTTCTATTTCCTGTGATGAAGAGGAATCAATGCCAATTTATATATACTTCTTTTATGTCTCTTTTTGAATCAGTATGAGAATTAGAATGGGGCTAAAGTGCAAGCAAATGTGAACAAAAGAAAAAATGAATTTTATATTATTGCAGATTATTCCTCATGATTCATAGTTCTTCATGTTCGTACCCAATTTCTGGTGCAGGCTGCTGCTAGCAGCCTCATATGGGTTATGGGTTTGAGGCCCATGTACATGTAGGTTTTGAGTAGGCTTTTCTACCCTCGCACGAGTCACGAAATTCTTTGTAAAATCTTTTTCTTATTGAAATCATCTAAATAATTAAAGATAAATAATACTTTTTGTAGGGTAAAATTTTGTACGAAAATAGTCATTTTTTTAATATGGACTTATATTTATAAATAAAATATCGGGGATATTTTAAGAATTAAAATTCAAAAAGTGTTAAAAAGGATATTAAAAGCTCCACTCACAGGTTTTTAGTTGAATGTATTTTCTTGGTTTGGGTTTAGGGCCCACTAAAACATATATTAGGCAGCCCAACAATTTTTTAACCGTTAACATTTCTAACATAACAGCGACTCTCACCTAAAAGAACGACAGCACCACCAGACGACAAGCACAGTCAAATACTGTTATGGGGGTAATGCGAATGTGCCATTACTTTATTCCTTTGTCATTGCTCTTTCTATCATCAACGGTACATGACCAAAAATTATCAGCTGGTTATAGTATAATTCCTTGAAAATCAAGCTAACCCCTCTCCCTCCCTTAGTGCTCCTCTTTATTATTATTATTATTATTTGTAACAAGCAGCCCAGCCATGATCTTTCGGTTCATGCATGCGCTTCATATTCTTTAGAGTTTATTTTAGTCACATTTTAGTGTATGGAATGTCAAATGTAAAATACTAAACATAATGAAAGCCACAGCTTACGGTTAGAAGTACTTTCCTTTTTTGTTTCTCACTAAAATTGGAATAATTTCATTAAGAAAAGAAAGTTAAAATAGTGCAATTAAGTTCTTAGACTGCCGTGTATTCTGTTTCTCTCTCTTTCTTTCTGTTTCTGTTGTGTACTAACTAGATAATAAACAGAGAGAACAACGCCATTCATAATCTGGCAGCCGTAGGAGGAAATGGAGTTCATGCAGTTCTAGATTCTTATCTGAAGTCACTACTTGCACCATTTTGCTTCTGTTTCTGCTGTCTTTTACAAGCTTTAGTGCAACAGGTTAGCTTTTTGCTCTTTTATTCAATATTTTCATATTTTGTTTGTTGAGTGCGATAATTAAATGCATGCACGATGAAGCTCTCTTATAAGTACCGAGTGTTATGACAAAAACCTTTGGTGAAAATCATCATCCATAACCTAAGAATATTCATGTTGTATCACTAAAAATCAATAATAAATTATGCAGAAGCGTACGAGAATCCATAATGCTGAATTCCTCCTTAGGGTTGTGTAGTTGGCTTTCCAGATCAACAAGTTTTCCTAGAGAATCTTTTAAGTTTCTCACTGCTCTCTCTCTGATGATGGGATGCCAGTAGAGAATAGAAAGGTACGTGTGACTTCGGGACCATGGTCACTTATATAGAGAACTTTTTCCTATTGTCATTAGGTATTCATAATTCTATCCATCATAGAATTAGAATACCATTAGGTCTCTACACATTAAAGGCATACACCCTATTAGATACATTAAAGCCCATAATATGAAAAACCTAAATAGATAACTTTTAATTGTGCTTAACGTTATTTGACAGTTCGCAATACATAATTATTCACATATAAGCCCAACGTTGGATTAAAGATCCAACAATGCTGGATTAAAAATCTAACAATCTCCTACTTGGGCTATATGTGTAACCTTATAATTATACTCTGGAAAAATAACGGTATGAGCTCAACCTTACTATCATTGTCAAAATGTATCTATAACCAATTCAGTCTATCAATCATACCAATATAAGATCAAAGCAGCATTCGTTACAACTATCGTAACTCAATCTATCAATAGTTACTATGCTAATACAATTGAATGACATGGATCATGATGTGAATATGTACTATGAAAATTTCATACAATGTGATCTGAATATGCCTATTTCTAACTAGTCCACCTTAAACCTTAGTGAGATCAAACTATACTAAAATCAGAGTGTGATTGAAACAAAACTTTATTTCTGTAGAAAATAATCTTAAATATCCATAAACCGAAGTAACTAAAAATGTTTATAACATAAGAGCATCTAAAATTACAAGCTCCTACTAAAGCTGAATATCCTTTAATAACATGAAACCCATACGAGCAATATACTCATCGAACGTTTTAGGTGATAGTCCCTTAGTGAGCGGATTTGTAATTATGGAGTTTGTACCGATGTGCTCTATAAACAACTGTCCACTCTGAACTCTTTCTTTAATAATTAGGAACTTGATGTCTATATACTTTGACTTTGTTAAGCTCCTATTGTTGTTGGAATACATCACTGCTGACTTGTTGTCACAAAATAATATGAGTGGACTATTAATACCATCTACTATACGCAGCCCCGTGATAAAATTTCGTAGCCATATTCTATGATTAGATGCCTCATAACATGCTATGAACTCTACTGCCATAGTGGAAGAGGTTATAAGAAGCTGTTTAGCACTCTTCAAGAGACAGCACCCCCAACTAGTAGATAGATGTTATTTGTGATAATCCAAGAATACTCGAAAGCGATCTCGGTGTATTTGTATACTTAGTACAAAAGAGGCGTCACCAAGATCTTTCATTTCAAAATTTTTGGCTAGAAATGTCTTGATGTCGTGCAATAAGCCTATATCACTGCTGGCAAGCAGAATATCATCGACATATAAAATCAGAAAAATATATTTGCACCCACAGAACTTATGGTATATATAATCATCGACTAAATTCATCTCAAAACCGAATGAGATGACCACTTGATGAAACTTAAAATACCATTATTGTGATGCTTGCTTGAGCTTATAAATGGATTTCCTAAGTTTGTAGACCATATTCTTTGGGTCTTCGGACATAAAATTTTCTGGCTGCACCATATAAATTGTCTCATCAATGTCACCATTGAGAAACGCTGTCTTAACATCCATCTGATGTAACTCAAGATCGAAATGCGCGACTAATGCCATTATAATCCTGAAAGAGGCTTTCGAAGAAATCGGAGAGAAAGTCTCTTTAAAGTTGATGTCTTTTTTTTTAATGTAAAGCCTTTTGTAACAAGACGCACTTTGTACCCCTCCACATTACCTTTCGAATCCATCTTGATATTAAATATCCATTTGTAATCAATAGGTTTCGCACCTTCTAGCAATGGGACAAGATCCCATACGTCATTATCCTTCATAGACTTTATCTCCTCATTCATGGTATCAATCCACTTCTGAGAGTTAGAACTTTTCATGGCTTAACGAAAATTGATCGAATCATCTTCCATCATGCCGATGTCTACTTCATGTTCTTGGAGAAATATAATATTGTCGTCTGGCACCGTACTTCTTCTTTCTCTACTGGATCTCCTTAATGACAGAGGTTATTGAGGCAGTAGAGTTTGTTCTTCTGGAATAACTTCTTGTATGAGGGGTTCTCGAACATTATCTTGATATGAGTCCCTAATTAATGCCAATGACACTTATGGGAATATCAACATATTCCTCTTCAAAGATGAAGTCCCTAACTGTATCTCCCCCAATAAACTCGACATACTAAGAACTGAGCATTTCCTGACTCAAAGATCGGCTTAATTGTGGGATCATAAAACTTGTATCCCCTAGATCGTTCGGAGTATCTAATAAATTACTAACGTACCGTCCTTGAGTTCAGTTTCTTCTCATTAGGCCCATAAGGCCTTGCCTAAGCTGAACATCCCTAAACATTCAAGTGTTTCAGGCTAGGCTTTTGGCCTGTACAAAGCTCGTTAGGGGTTTTGACAGTTGCTTTAGTTGGAACCATATTAAAGATATATGCTATAATCTTAAGTGCTTCTCCCCAGAGTGATTTTGGCAAGGTAGAATGACAAATCATACTATGAATAATATTGCTGAAAAAAGAAAATAAATAGAAGAAATTTAGGCAGCACTTCATTCATACGAAGAAAAATGGATTAAGATTCATTCATAGGGTTTAGGGCTTAGGATTTTTTAGGGTTTTTTAGGGTTTAGGGTTTTAGGGTTTTAGGGTTTTTAGGGTTTAGGGTTTTAGGGTTTAGGGTTTAGGGGTTTAGGATTTTTTTTTTAAAATAAACCACCCAAAGGTGGGGGGGTTAGGCGGGACCCCCTAACCTGTTATTATTAATAAAAAATAAAAATACATATGGCGGGGGACATAGACCAAACCTCCAAGCAATGAAACTACAAAACTACCAGCAAATGAAAAAAATAATAATTATAAGCAGAAAAACTTGAGAAATGAATGTAAACGCCCATAATACTTCTTCCGATACTTGCGGCTAGTGGCTAATTTGAAACCTTTTCTTGAGCTAGAGGAATGCAGACCACTAACACTGAAGTCAGAATCAAAATCACGTCCCCCTGTACTCTCAGGCTCAGAAGCAAAATACTCATTACCGATGAAATTTTCACCGGAACTGAACTCCTCATCTGATTGGGAGATGTGTGGATCATAGGAGTGAAAACCCATATGGGAGGTCCTCAGCCCGGTGGCATCATACACCCCATCATCCTCAAACTTGGGAATATCCGTGCAGTGGGTGTTAAATGCCACATGTAAATAGTCATCCATAGGCGTCATACGGCGAACGGGATTACTCGAGTCAGCTCCAACAGCATCGGAAGGTGGTGATAGGTGGCTATCTGGAACACCCGACACTGAAGACCGAATCTGAGCAGCCACAGAATCCCGCCGATCAACCGGAGCAGCAGCAGCAGTCACGGAAGTAGGGGTAGCCAAAGCAGCAGGAGGTCGAGCCGGCTCCGCTGAAATGGGGGGAGTCATAGCAGCAGTAGCAGGAACTGGAGGAGGGATAGTGTCAGGAGGCGAAACTTGGCCCTGGTCCATGGGCATATGGGTACGGTGATCAGCAACAACTACATATTTGGAAGCTTGAGCTTCCCTAGGCTGGACAACGGGATCCGCGGCTGGAGATTTGCCCTTGTCTTAGGGCTCAGTGCTCTTGGCCTCACCAAGAGGCTGCACGGCCTTGCGAAGCCCGAGATTAGCAATGTAACATGAATTCGCGGAGTGACCAATATGTCTATACGAGGAACAGTATGAAGGGACCCGCTCGAACACCATATCTTGCCAAAACCTAGAGTCCTCATCTCCAATCCATATACGGGGCAACAACGGCTTCGACACATCATATTCCACAAGCACACGGGCCACCGATGGCCGATTAATTGAGGCCGTGGCATGGTCAACACGCAACGGCGTACCAATGGCAGCAGCAATAGAAAATAGTGCAGGCTTATAGTGAATGTAATGAACCAGCAAGTACGGAAGGCTACCCATTCCGGGACAATAGGGGACTCCACGGAGCAACGAAAATCAATACTCCACTTAAAGATACGCATACCGCGACCGCTCACATACCATGTCTGCCTCACCCATATACGAGAATAGTTCTCCTCCATACTCAACTTAATCAATACATGACGGTTATCCAACAGCGACACCTGACAGTTACCCTTCAACCCCAACGAGACAAAGAATTTTCAAATAATATCCATGGAAGGGCGACCAAAAGAAAACTTACCCACCAATGCCAGTTTGAACGGTTCGGCCATGGCTTTAAGTTCCGCCGCTGAAAAATGAACTGCTGGCTCCCCATGGTGCAGCACAACTGGCTTGACTGGTACCACCAGTGAATCTGAGTCCGTGACTGCATCAAGGAATGATTTCCGGGGTCGTGTGGAGGCAGAGGGATTGAGGATAGAGGCCGGGTTCACAACTGATGCATATGTGGTCTTGGGGGCTGTTGTGGTGGTACGGGAAACTGGATTTGGAGGTGTGGGCCGGGCCGGGTGAGATGGGCCACCCGAAAGAAGGCCAGACCGCTGCTTGGGTTGGGTGTCCACGGGAGAGGAAGGGGTTGCATGGGCTGCATGGGCTGACACATGTGTTGCATGGGCTTATTCATTTGCATGGGCTGCATGTGTGGTCACGTAGGCATGGGTTTCATGGGCTGATTCCTTTGCATCGGCTGCATGTGAGGTCACGTGGACAGGAGTGGCGCGGGCTGTCTCGTGTGCATGGGGGTGCGGTGGAGGGAGAGAGCCACTATAGGTGGCAGCTAGCAACAGTTGAGCCACGGACGAAGCTGCCACGGCCACTGACTTTTTCGGTTGCATGGTGGCGGGTGGTGGAGGAGAGGCACCGAACGACGTCGGCAAGGGGTCAGCAACACCGTCTAATATGTTTGGAGCTGCAGTAGTCAACTGCCCAGATATGATGCGGTGGCCACAGGAGGTGCACCGGCATGGTCAGACGGTGCCGACAAGGCATGGGAACCACCGTTTACGGCCGTGGAGGTTCGGTGGCTGCTGTTCGTAGAAGTCCGAGGCTTAGGTGCTTGACGGGAAGGAGAATGTGGCTGCGGGAGGGGCTGTAGTGGCAGAGGAGGTCACCTGCGGTGGGGGGTGCTTCGGTGGTTGCTGGGGACCACCACCGGCGGCCGGTGATGCCATTCCGGCGGTAAAACAGTGAAAAAAAGTGTGGCGGCAGTTGAGAACGTTTTTGCCCGAGAGAGAGAAATTTTTTTTTTGGTTTAGGGTTTTGTTTAGGGGTTTAGGGTTTAGGGTTTGGGGTTTGGGGTTTGGGGTTTGGGTTTTGGGGTTGAGGGTTTGGGATTTGGGGTTTTGGGGGTTGGGTTTAGGGTTTATGGTTTGGGGTTTGGGGTTTGGGTTTTAGGGTTTGAAGGTTTTAGGTTTGGGGTTTGGGTTTTTGGGTTTCGGGTTTTGGGTGTAAAACTACATATGGAGGGGGAAATAAACCAAACCTCCAAGCAATGAAAATACAAAACTACCAGCAAATGAAAAAATAAGTAAACATAAGCAGAAAAAGCTTGAGAAATTAATGTAGACGCCCATAATACTTCTTGCGATACTTGCGGCCAGAAGCTATCTTGAAACCTTTTCTGGAACTAGATGACTGTGGCCCAGCAACACTGAAGTCAGAATCAAAATCACGTCCCCCTGTACCCTCAGGCTCAGAAGCAAAATTCTGATTACCGACGAAGTTTTCATCGGAACTGAACTCCTCATCTGATTGAGGGATGTATGGATCATAAGAGTGAAAACCCATATGAGAGTTCCGCAAACCGGTGGCATCATACACCCCATCATCCTCAAACTCCAGAATATCCATGCAGTGGGTGTTAAATCCCACATGTAAATAGTCAGTCATAGGTGTCATACGTCGATCCCTCGAGCCAGCTCCAACAGCATCGGAAGGTGGTGATGGGTGGCTATCTGGAACACCCGACTCCGAAGACCGAATCTGAGCAGCCACAGAATCCCGCCGATCAACCGGAACAGCAGCAGCAGTCACAGAAGCAGGGGGAGTCACGGCAGCAGGAGGTCGAGTCGGGTCCGCTGAAATAGGGGAAGTCATAGCAGCAGTAGCAGGGACTGGTGGAGGAATAGGGTCAGAAGGCATCGAAGAAGGAATAGAGACAACAGAGCTCGAACCGTGGCCCTGATCCACGGGCATAGGGGGACGGTGATCAGCAACAACAACATACTTGGAAGCCTGAGCTTCCCTAGACTGAACAACGGGATCCGCAGCTGGAGAGTTGCCCTTGTCTCGGGGCGCAGTGCCCTTGGCCTCGGCAGCTGGCTGAGCAGGCTTTCGAAGCCCGGGATTAGCAACATAACAGGATTCCGCAGTGTGACCCAGATGCCTACACGAGGCGCAGTATGCAGGGACTCGCTCAAAAACAACATCCTGCCAAAAACCAGAGTCCTCCTCCCCAATCCATATACGAGGCATCAGTGGTTTCGAAACATCATACTCTACCAGCACGCGGGCTACCGATGGCCTATTAACCGAGGCCGTGGCATGATCAACACAAAGAGGTGTACCGATAGCAGCAGCAATAGAAAATAAGGCAGGCTTGCAATGAATATAGTGCACTGGCAAATACGGTAATGAGACCCAGACAGGCACAATGGGAGATTCTACCGAACAGCGAAAGTCAGGACTCCACTTAAATATACGCATACCCCGTCCACTAACATACCAAGTCTGGCGGACCCAAATACGAGAATAATCCTCTTCCATAGACATTTTGATTAACACATGCCGATTATCCAATAATGAAACCTGACAACTACCCTTCAAACCCAAGGAAACAAAAAATTTGCGGATGATATCCATAGAAGGGCGGCCAAAAGAGAACTTACCGACCAAAGCCAATTTGAATGGTTCAGCCATTGCTTGAATTTCCGCTGCAGAAAAGTGAATGGCGGGTCACCACGATAGAGAGTGGCCGCCTTGACCGAAACCGTAGACTCGGCCGATCCGGTAACCGCATCAAGAAATGACTTATGAGGCCGAGGAGGAGCAGTTGGGTTGAGGATAGAGGCTGGGTTTAAAATGGAGGCATATGTGGGCTTGGGCTTAGGCACTTGATTGCGGTTATCGGGCTTTGAATTATTGGCAGCAAGCTGTGGCAACTGGGCTTGCGGGTTTGGGCTAGGACTTGGTTGTATGGGCTGCTGAGCCGTGAGGGAGTCACATGGGTTGGTTGCCACTGCATGGTTGGGTGGAATGGAATCATGGGGGGCAACTTTTGAAGTGGGCTGCATACGAGCGGGTGCATGGGGTTGTGTTGGGATCATTGGTTGTGGGTGTGAGTGGCCCGACACATGCTGACCAGTGTGGTTGGCAGAGTTAGGCAAACGAGATCCACCATAAGCGGCAGTCAAGAGCAGCTGAACCATGGAGAAGTCAGCCACAGGCACGGCTCGGTACGGCTGCATGGTGGTAGTTGGGGGAGGTAAGTCACTCGTGGGCTGCATTGGGAGGCCATCGTTGCATGGTTCTTGGCCAGCCAACGTGCATGGCACGTGATAATGACTAGGGTTTTTGTGAGGCAAACCCGCGGCTGTATGGGGAACTAGTGGCGGCTGGGAGTGTTGTGAGACCATGGCAGCTGCAGGTGGGGACACGGGGGTTGGACCAGATCGGCTGGGATCGTCCCCGACGGCCGGTGTCGTGGCGGCGAGGGACGGAGAAACATGTCCCGTGGGAGCCGAGAGAGTGATTTCACGTCGATTTGGTGGCTGTGGCAGCTGAGGGTGGGGCTGGCAGTCATCAGGGGAGGTCGAGGATGGCACGGGAGGCCGATGAGGACCCACTCCGACGTCCATATCAGCGGCGGCCGGTGGGGGGGAGAAACAAGCATTTTCACGTGCATGGAGAGAGCTCGGTGGGGGTGGCAACTGGTTTGGACCGAGATCTTCATCAGTGGGTGTCGTGAGGGCTGGAGGCTGATGAGGGTAGATCCGACGTCCATGCATGCGGTGGTAGTGGTCGGGGGTTGACCCGCGTGAGGCACGTGCATGTGGGTCGTTTTTTGCGTGCGGTCGTGGGGTTGCTGTTCGGCCAAGCTGGTGGTGCCATCATGTTCAGAGGGGGCCGGCGGTGCCACAGCAGCACCAGCGCCGGTCACGGTGGCCGGAAAACCGGTGGAGCTCCGTTTGGACTTTTCCCGTGCATGAGAAGCTCGGGCACGCTGGTTTCGGGTCTGCCGAGGGGAGGGAGGGTTGCCGGAGGTGGGGGGAGGGTCCGGTGGTGGTTGGGGACCACCACCGGCGGCCGGTGGAGCCATTCCGGCGGCCAAACGAAGAGGGCAAGTTGGCGGCTAGTTGAGAGCTTTTTGCCCGAAGAGAGAGAAAATTTCGGGTTTTGGGTTTTAGGGTTTGAGGGTTTTAGGGTTTGGGGTTTGGGGTTTTTTTTTTGATTAAGCCACCATGTTGTGGTGGGGGGTTAGGCGGGACCCCTACCTGTAATATAAATCAGAAATCGTAAAGAATACATATGGAGGGGGACATAAACCGTACCTCCGAGAGAAAATGTCAAATATAAAATGACCGAAAGCATAAAAGATACAAGTAAAATCATCCAAGCTAGCGGCGAATATGAGGAACGCCCTGTGCATCCATGTGCAGAATGCCCGATAAGCCTGCGGGGAGAGTCTGAGAACAGAGGAAGCTCCGACTAACACGATGAGAGCACGCCCAGTTGGCCAAAAAATCAGCTGCAGAAGTGGCCTCACGAAGTACGTGTCGAACCCGAGTGGATGAAGATGAGACGAACGAGCGCACCCGACGTAGCAAATAAGCGTAATCCCAACGAACCGGTCCTCTAGAATGAATCCACGAAACAACAGTAGCCGAGTCCGACTCCACCTCAAGTGTCGTAATACCCATCTGAGCAGCAAACTCCAACCCCTCACACACAGCCCTGAGCTCGGCGTAGAGAATCGGCTGACGGCCCAAAAAGGACCCAAAAGCTGCTAAAACCACTCCGCGATGGTCCCGAAGAAGACCCCCCGACGCCGCCAATCCAGGGTTACCCCGAGAACACCCATCCACCGTCAGCTTCGCAACCCCAGGAGGCGGCCTCATCCATGTAACCAATCGAATCAGCCTCCTGGGGGAAGCTGAAACTCGCAACCCCTCCGTAAGCTGAGAACCCACAACACCTCGTAACTGAGAAGGTATGAACCCAAAAGCTGAGCTAGCATGCCGAATATCCAATACCACCTGATGGACAACTGCATCAACAGAAAAGGATCGCGCATCAAACCGATAGGCATTACGGGCCTTCCAAACTTGCCATAGAATGAAGCAAGGCAGAAGGACCCGCACATGAGTCCGAGAAGTAGCACACCGCCGCCAATGTAACAATAGAGCGCGAGGGGACAGAAAACGAACATCATGAATACCCAGCATCCTCTGAAAATGACCCCAAACCTGGCGAACCCGAGCGCAATCTATAAATAAATGCCGAGCAGTCTCAACGGCCCTACCACAAATACACCGAGAAACCATGTAGAAGCCCCGCGAGCACAATGCATCATCCGTAGCTAAAAACCCATGCAGCAATCGCCAAAGGAAAAAAGAAACCCGTGAGGGCATATGCCGCTGCCATATAGCCGCAAACACCTCATCCTTGGGCCTCGAGCTACGCACGAGCTCCCACGCCGTCCGCAGATGAAACATACCATCAGTGGCGAGAGCCCAACAGAGTAAATCCGGCTCCCCACTCGAAATAGGGACCGACAAAATCTGCGCCAACACCGAGGTAGGTAAGACATCCTCCTGCTTACCCCTATCCCACACTGTACCCTGCCAATAAAAGGAGACCGGCACCGAAGAAGCAGCTGCAGGGTTGTATAAAACTAACGGGCAAGAACTCATCCAACAATCGTACCAGAAACTACAAGCCCCACGACCAACTAACCAACGCATATGAGGCCCAGCAACACACCGAACCTGACAAAGGCGCCGCCACAGAGGAGAAGCGGGATAACGAAACTGAATAAGGTTCGGATGTGTAGTACTACAATACTTAGACTGCATAAAAGCAGCCCATAAAGAAGTCTGCTCCCAAAAACGCCACCAAAGCTTCAGCTCGAAAGCCGTAGCCATATCCTCAAAAGATCGTACACCAAGACCACCCTCCTCAACTGGATAACAAACCTCTGACCACCCACACCAGTGAATCCTACGCCTCCCATCCGAGGTGCCCCATAGAAACCGGGTAAACAACCTCTCCAACCGCTGCACTACCGTCGCTGGAGGGCGAAGGACGTGAAATAAGTGCAATGGCATAGAAGACAGCACATGACGAATGAGCACCAACTTCCCGCCAAAAGACAGTAACCGGTTAGCCCAACCGGAAATCCTCTCCCTGACCCTCCGAACCATATCATCAAAGAGCGAGATCTTGAGCCACCCCCTATAGATCGGGCACCCAAGATAAGTAAACGGAAACTGGCACTGCTGAAAACCCGTAACAGAGCGGACAATAGCCTGCCGCGAGGCCGAGGCCGAACCCCCAATGTAAAACCTGCTCTTGGCCTGACTGATCAACTGGCCCGAGACCGCCTCATAGTGATGTAGAAAAACCATGAGCCGCTGAAGGCTCGATCGACTCCCATCCGCAAGGCTCGATTGACTGATCAACTGAAAATATAAATGATCCAAACCTCGTGAAAGAAACTCTGCAGCAATAATAAACAAACTCGGTGACAACGGATCGCCCTGCCGAAGGCCCCCCTGTGGACTGAAAATAACCGTGGCTGACCCCGTTCACCAACACCGAAAACCATGGACCATACACAGCTCGACGAATAAGGGAAACCCACCGCTCAGAAAAACCAAAACACCGCAACATCCGAAGAATAAATGGCCAAGACATCCGATCATAAGCCTTGGCCATATCGAGCTGTAGCACCACATTACCCCCCCGAGAGCGGCGGTCGAGATCGTGAACCAACTCCTGAACTAACAGCACATTATCATGAATCACCCGGCCTGGGACGAAACCACTCTGAGAAGGAGAGATAATACGAGGAAGCAGGGCCGCCAGACGCAACACGAGCAACTTGGTGAGAACCTTGTTGCTCACGTTGCACAGACTGATAGGGCGAAAATCAGCCCAAGTGGCCGGGGACGGCTTCTTAGGAAGAAGCACCAGCAAAGTACTCTGAAATCCCCTGGGCATGGCCGATCCGCGGAAGTAGTCAAGAACAGCAGCGAGAAGATCGGAGCAAATGATATCCCAGCATGACTGATAAAATCGACTGCAAAACCCATCAGGCCCAGGAGCACTATCCGGATCAATAGAGAAAACCACCTGTCGAACCTCGTCCATATCCGGCTCTCGACACAAATCCACATCATCCTCTGCAGTCACCAGCGACGGGATAAACTCAAAATCTGCATCCTCAAGCTGACCATCCCCACCCGTCAACAACCCCTGAAAAAACTGAACAGCAGAATCAGCAACTACAGAAGGCTCCGAAATCCATGCAGAAGAGGCATCCTGAATCCGATGAACATGAAATAGCTGACGCTTCTTCCGAATCATCGCATGGAAGAAGCGTGTGTTGGCGTCCCCCTCGCGAACCCAGCGGACGCTGGACTGCTGACGCAGAAAGCTCTCCTCACACGACAAAGCATGCTGCAAACGGGCTCTAGCCTCAGACACCATAACTCTGTCCGCAGTGGAACCAGAAAGATCATACTGCTGCTCTAGACGGCCAACCTCCTCCTCAGCCTCCCTAACCCGAGAGAATACATTACCGAACACCTCCTTATTCCACCCTCTCAATCGGGCCTTCAACCGAACAAGCTTCTGCTGAAATGCTCTCATACCACCCCCACACACCGGAGCAGCCCAAGACTGCCGAACCACATCGACGAACCCCGGATGCCGAAGCCAGGCATGCAAGAACTTGAACCGCGAGGGCCCACGAGCCCCATCTCGATCACATGATAACAACAACGGAGAGTGATCAGAAGCGGTACGGTTCAGGTGCGTCACCCGAAACGTAGAGAAAAAATCAGACCACCGAGCATTACAAACCACCCTATCAAGCCGCCGCCATGTGCGCCCGTTAGTCCACGTAAAGGGACTACCTGCGAACCCGGCATCCTCCAAGCCACAGTCCAATAGAGCCAAACAAAAAGCATCAATAGCCGCCTGAGACTGAGCATGCCCCCCAGAAATCTCCGAAACCGACTGAACCACGTTAAAATCACCCCCCACAATCCAGGGCTGATCATGACTATCAGCATAAGAAATAAGAGCATCCCACAAATCCTCCCGCACATGCATAGAACAACTAGCATACACATACGAAACAAGAACAGGGTCAGGGAAAAAAGAATGACTAACCCGACAGTGAATAACCTGGCCCATGTCATGCAAAAGCTCCACCGAAAAAGGGGCTGACCAGAAGACCCAAATCTTCCCAGACTGGGAAGAGACAGCACGATCCATCCCAAGCCGAACCCGAGTAGCCTCTAACTGATCAACTGAAACAAATGGCTCCAACACACAAACCAACGACAACCGATGCAACCGAATCAACTTCCGCAATCTGCGGGTCGCGGGGGCTTTTCCAATCCCCCGAATGTTCCAAATAAGTGAACTAATCATGAGGAGTGGATGGGCGAGACCGCATCCGTCTCCGAGTCTTGCGGTACTTGCGGCCCGTCACAAATGAGAAGTCCTGGGACGACGTGGCAACCCGCTCACCATCAAATCTGTCAATCACCGCATCCGGGGCCATCGGAGTATGCACGTCCTCAGCATCTGTCAAAAACCGACCATCATCACCTGAGCCCGACTCATCAGAAACAATATCTCCATCAGAACGAGACAGCCCCAATCGCGCATCACCCTCCTCATCATCGAAGCCAGGAATATCAAGACTGTGGGAGTTAAAAGCCACATGTAGTGGATCATCCATCCGTATCTGACGACTGTCGCGCCCACTCGATCCAGTACCAACAATATCAGGGGGCAATATAGGACTATCTGGAACGGCTGAAGTAGCGGCCCCGCGCACGCTAGCACCCATAACAGCAGAAGGCAACGGATAACTGACCGGGGCATCCATCCCAAAAGGTCGAGTCTGCTCACCCACAGTCACTCTCAACTCAGAATCAACCCGAACTGCGTCAGTAGCCGTCGAAACAGGAGGAACCAAGATAGAGCCAGAGCTCGGACCCTGATCCACAATGGGTCGTAACGGGGGCTCTGGAGGTCGGTGATCAGCAACAACAACATATTGGGGAGCCCGATCCTCCTGAATCTGAACATCAGGTGCCGTAGCTGGAGCCTTGCCCTTATCACGGGCAGCAGTACCTGTGACCTCACCAGCTGGAGCGGGCTTGCGAAGCCCAGGGTTCGCTACATAACAAGAATCCGCAGAGTGTCCAAAATGCTTGCACGAGGAACAGTAAGCAGGGACCCGCTCGAACACCACATCCTGCCAAAACCCAGAATCCTCCTCTCCAATCCATATACGGGGCAACAACGGCTTCGACACATCATACTCTACAAGCACCCGGGCCACCGACGGCCGATTAACCGAGGCCGTGGCATGATCAACACGCAAAGGCGTACCAATGGCAGCAGCGATGGAAAATAAAGCAGGTTTACAGTAGTTTGGGGTTTGGGGTTTGGGGTTTGGGTTTTTAGGTTTCGGGTTTTGGGTTTTGCGTTTTGGGGTTTGGGTTTTGGGGTTTGGGTTTTAGGGTTTGGGTTTTGGGTTTAGGGTTTTGGGCTTTGGGGTTAGGGGTTTAGGGTTTGGGGTTTAGGGGTTTGGGGTTTGGGGATTTAGGGTTTGGGGTTTGGGGGTTTAGGGTTTAGGGTTTTGAGTTTTAGGGTTTTAGGGTTTAGGGTTTTTTTTTTAAAATAAACCACCATAGGGTGGGGGGATTAGGCGGGACCCCCTAACCTGTTATTATTAATAAAAAATAAAACTAAATATGGAGAGGGACATAGACCAAACCTCCAAGTAATGAAAATACAAAACTACCAGCAAATGAAAAGAACAACCATAAGCAGAAAAAAAAACTAGAGAAATTAACGTAAACGCCCATAATACTTCTTACGATACTTGCGGCCAGTGGCGATTTTGAAGCCTTTTCTGGAACTAGAGGACTGCGGCCCTGCTACACTGAAGTCTGAATCAAAATCACGTCCCGCTGTACCCTCAGGCTCAGAAGCAAAATACTCATTACCGACGAAATTTTCACCCGAACTGAACTCCTCATCTGATTGGGGGATGTGTGGATCATAGGAGTGAAAACCCATATGGGAGGTCCTCAGTCCGGTGGCATCATACACCCCATCATCCTGAAACTCAGGAATATCCGTGCAGTGGGTGTTGAATGCCACATGTAAATAGTCATCCATAGGCGTCGTACGGCGAACGGGATCACTCGAGTAAGCTCGAACAGCATCGGAAGGTGGTGATGGTTGGCTATCTGGAACACCTGACTCTGAAGACTGAATCTGAGCAGCCAGTGAATCCTGCCTATCAATTGGAGCAGCAGCAGCAGTCACGGAAGCAGGGGGAGCCAAAGCAACAGGAGGTTGAGCCGGCTCCGCTGAAATAGGGGAAGTCATAGCAGCAGTAGCGGGAACTGGAGGAGGAATAGTGTCAGGAGGCGAGACCTGGCCCTGGTCCACGGGCATAGAAGGACGGTGAGCAACAACAACAACATACTTGGAAGCATGAGCTTCCCTAGGCTGAACAGCAGGATCCGCGGCTGGAGAGTTGCCCTTGTCTTGGGGCGCAATACCCTTGGCCTCGCCAGCTGGCTGAACGGGCTTCCGAAGCCCGGGATTAGCAACATAACAAGATTCCGCAGTGTGACCCAGATGCCTACACGAGTCGCAGTATGCAGGGACTCGCTCAAAAACAACATCCTGCCAAAAACCTGTATCCTCCTCCCCAATCCATATACGAGGCAGCAATGGGTTCGAAACATCATACTCTACCAGCACGCGGGCTACCGACGGCCTATTAACCGAGGCCGTGGCGTGATCAACACGAAGAGGTGTACCGATAACAGCAGCAATAGAAAACAAAGCAGGCTTACAATGGATGTAGTGCACTGGAAAATACGGTAATGAGACCCAAACAGGCACAATGGGAGATTCTACCGAACAACGAAAATCAGGGCTCCACTTAAATATGCGCATACCCCGTCCACTAACGTACCAGGTCTGGCGAACCCAAATACGCGAATAGTCCTCCTCCATAGACATTTTGATTAACACATGCCGATTATCCAATAATGAAACCTGACAACTACCCTTCAACCCCAAGGAAACAAAAAATTTGCGAAAGATATCCATAGAAGGGCGGCCAAAAGAGAACTTACCGACCAAAGCCAATTTGAACGGTTCAGCCATTACTTGAATTTCCGCTGCAGAGAAGTGGATGGCGGGCTCGCCACGATTGAGAGTGGCGGTCTTAACCGAAATCGTAGACTCGGCCGAGCCGGTAACCGCATCAAGAAATGACTTATGAGGCCGAGGAGGAGCCGTTGGGTTAAGGATAGAGGCTGGGTTCAAAATTGAAGCGTATGTGGGCTTGGGCTTAGGCGTTTGGTTGCGGTTATGGGGCTTTGAGGTATTGGCAGTAAACTGGGCAACTGGGTTATCGGTTGTGTGGGCTGCTGAACTGTGAACGTTTCATTTGGGCTAAGTGTGTTGACTAGCACGGTATGTTCGGGTGGGGGAGGGTTGGAGTTGGGAGATGCAGCTTGTGTAGAGGGCTGAGTTGTGGGAGTGGTCTCCAGACCAAGGGGTGCATGGGGAGCTTGGCCGCGAGGGTCCGTTGGCTCATGTTGCATGGGGTCGGTCGGTTCGGGCTGTGTGGAAGCCATCTCACGTTGCATGGGGTTTGGCACGTGTGGCACATGTGTGAATGAGGATGCATTAGGGATTTGTGGAAGTTGGGTGGCGGCTGGATGAGCAGTGGATGCATGAGTGGCCTGAGGTAAAACCCGAGACACCGCCGGGCCGAGGGGGCCACCGTGACCGATGTATGGCGGAGCAAACGGCGTGATACCGTAGCATGCAGCAGTCAGCAAAGTTTGAGTTTCATTGGTCGGTTGCTCATTCACTGTCTGAGTTGGGGTAACACCATCGGTGGAGGTCAGGGGCGGCACGGGGGACCGGTGAGGACCCACTCCGACAGCCAGATTAGTGGCGGCCGGTGAGGGGGAAGAAAACTCATTTTCACGTGCATGGAGATGGCTGGACGTGGGTGGCGGCTGGTTTGCACGTGGAGCTTCATCAGTGGGGGTCGGGGGAGGTTGGAGAGGTCGGTGGGAGGCAGATCCGGCAGCCATGTAGCCGGTTTTAGGGTTTAGGGTTTAGGGTTTTGGGGTATGGGGTTTGGGGTTTTGGGGTTTTGGGGTTAGGGTTTGGGGTTTATGGTTTTTTTTTTTTTTTTTTTTTTCTGGGTAGAACAATCATTGCAAATGAATGATCCCCCAACCAAAATCTCAAACTTGCATTTAGCATAATATTGATGAAGCATAACAAAAAAAGTATGCAATATAATCATCGCGCATGAAAAAAAAACATGATCTCCATCGCTAGAGGGGTAAAAATACTAAGGTATTAAGCCAAAAATTCCCAAGCGTCTCTCTTACATAATTCTTGCTTCAATAAAAGAAACCAAGTACTTTGCCACCAACATTCTTTCTCCTTGCTTCTTCGTGATCCATGATACCAGCAGATGTTGTCAGGACAATATACCCAAACTGTCTCGAAGGAAGCAACCTAGCGGTCCAGCCTTCAATCTCTTTCACGCCAACATCAAAGCGAGGACTAATAACACCACACTTGTTCAGCCTTCCATTCAATTCGACCACAATCTTACCAGCTCTGTGGTCATCTACATACTCGAACTCACCAATGTAACCATGCTTCTGCATGACCAAAAGAAACTTGATAATCACTTTCGAGGATGGCCTGATCATGACCTGCCGTTTTCCTCTTTTCTCCGCATTATACATGCTCTTGAGAGCATCATTCAAGACACTGACTCTCACCATTCTTCAAGATAAAGCTGAGCACCAGAACGGCGGCTGCGTTTCTGGGGCTTGTAACGAGAGAAGATGAGAAGGATAAAAGGGGAGTAGGGTTTTGATTTTAAGCGGCGGCGTTCAAATGGAAGATGTGTTATTGGGGCATTTGGGAATTATGGACCTCGGATGGAGACCGGTTTAGGGTTTATGGTTTAGGGATTTAGGGGTTTAGGGGTTAGGGTTTAGGGTTTAAGGTTAGGGGTTAGGGGTTAGGGGTTTAGGGGTTAGGGCTTAGGTTTTAGGGTTTAGGGTTTGGAGTTTTGGGTTTAGGGTTTTTTTTTTTTTAAAAACCACCCATGGGTGGGGGGGTTTGGCGGGACCCCCTACCTGTTATTATTAAACTGAAAAATAAAACTACATATGGAGGGGGACATAGACCAAACCTCCAAGCAAAGAAAATACAAAACTACCAGCAAATGAAAAAATAAATAAACATAAGCAGAAAGAGCTTGAGAAATTAATGTAGACGCCCATAATATTTCTTGCGATACTTGCGGCCAGTGGCTATCTTGAACCCTTTTCTGGAACTAGATGACTGCGGCCCAGCAACACTGAAGTCAGAATCAAAATCACGTCCCGTTATACCCTCCGGCTCAGAAGCAAAATGCTTATTACCGACGAAATTTTCACCGGAACTGAACTCCTCATCTGATTGGGGGATGTATGGATCATAGGAGTGGAAACCCATATGGGAGGTCCTCAAACCGGTGGCGTCATACACCCCATCATCCTCAAACTCGGGAATATCCGTGCAGTGGGTGTTAAATGCCACATGTAAATAGTCATTCACAGGCGTCATACGGCGAACGGGATCACTCGAGTCCGCTCCAACAGCATCGGAATGTGGTGATGGGTGGCTATCTGGAACACCCGACTCTGAAGACCGAATCTGAGCAGCCACAGAAGCTGGCCGATCAACCGGAACAGCAGCAGCAGTCACAGAAGCAGGGGAGGTCAAAGCAGCGGGGGGTCGAGTCGGCTCCGCTGAAGTGGGGGAAGTAATAGCGGCAGTAGCAGGAATTGGAGGAGGAATAGGGTCAGTAGGCGTCGAAGAAGGAAGAGAGGCAACAGTGCTCGAACCCTGGCCCTGGTCCACGGGCATAGGAGGACGGTGATCAGCGACAACAACATACTTGGGAGCCTGAGTTTCCCCAGACTGAACAGCAGGATCTGCAGCTGGAGAATTGCCCTTGTCTCGGGGCGTAGTACCCTTGGCCTCGCCGGCTGGCTGAGCAGGCTTCCGAAGCCCGGGATTAGCAACATAACAGGATTCCGCAGTGTGACCCAGATGCCTACACGAGGCGCAGTATGTAGGGACTCGCTCAAAAAGAACATCCTGCCAAAAATCAGAGTCCTCCTCCCCAATCCATACACGAGGCAACAATGGCTTCGAAACGTCGTACTCCACAAGAACTCGAGCTACTGATGGCCTATTAACCGAGGCCGTGGCGTGATCAACACGCAATGGTGTACCGATAGCAGCAGCAATAGAAAACAAAGCAGGCTTGCACTGAATATAGTGCACTGGCAAATACGGTAATGAGACCCAGACAGGCACAATGGGAGATTCTACCGAACAACGGAAATCAGGGCTCCACTTAAATATACGCATACCCCGCCCACTAACATACCACGTCTGGCGGACCAAAATACGTGAATAATCCTACTCCATAGACATTTTAATTAACACATGCCGATTATCCAATAATGAAACCTGACAACTCCCCTTCAAATCCAAGGAAACAAAAAATCTGCGGATAATATCCATAGATGGGCGGCCAAAGGAGAACTTACCAACCAAAGCCAATTTGAACGGTTCAGCCATGACTTGAATTTTCGCTGCGGAGAAATGAATGGCGGGCTCACCACGGTATAGAGTAGTCTGCTTAATCGAAACCGCAGACTCAGCCGATCCGGTAACCGCATCAAGGAAGGACTTATGAGGCCGAGAAGGGGCCGTGGGGTTAAGGATGGAAGCGGGGTTCAAAATCGAGGCATATGTGGGCTTGGGCTTCGGCATTTGGTTGCGGCCTGAAATCTGTGAGTTATTGGCGGGGGGCTGGGTCACTTGGGCTTGCGGGTTTGTTGGGTTCTTTTAGGGTTTAGGGTTTAGGGTTTAGGGTTTAGGGTTTTAGGGTTTAGGGTTTAGGATTTATGGTTTAGGGTTTAGGGTTTTAGGGTTTTTTTTTTTTTTTTTTAAGAAAAAACCACCCATGGGTGGGAGGGTTTGGCGGGACCCTCTACCTGTTATTATTAAACTAAAAAATAAAAACTACATATGGAGGGGGACATAAACCAAACCTCCAAGCAAAGAAAATACATAACTACCAGCAAATGAAAAATAAGTAAACATAATCAGAAAAAGCTTGAGAAATTAACGTAGACGCCCATAATGCTTCTTGCGATACTTGCGGCCAGTAGCTATCTTGAAACCTTTCCTGGAACTAGATTACTGCGGCCCACTAACGCTGAAGTCAGAATCAAAATCACGTCCCGCTGTACCCTCAGGCTCAGAAGCAAAATACTCATTACCGACGAAATTTTCACCGGAACTGAACTCCTCATCTGATTGGGGGATGTGTAGATCATGAAAACCCATATGGGAGTTCCGCAAACCGGTGGCATCATACACCCCATCATCCTCAAACTCCGGAATATCCATGCAGTGGGTGTTAAATCCCACATGTAAATAGTCAGTCATAGGTGTCATACGTCGATCCCTCGAGCCAGCTCCAACAGCATCGGAAGGTGGTGATGGGTGGCTATCTGGAACACCCGACTCTGAAGACCGAATCTGAGCAGCCACAGAATCCCGCCGATCAACCGGAACAGCAGCAGCAGTCACAGAAGCAGGTGGAGTCACGGTAGCAGGAGGTCGAGTCAGCTCCGCTGAAATAGGGGAAGTCATAGCAGCAATAGCAGGGACTGGTGGAGGAATAGGGTCAGAAGGCATCGAAGAAGGAATAGAGACAGCAGAGCTCGAACCCTGGCCCTGTTCCACGGGCATAGGAGGACGGTGATCAGCGACAACAACATACTTGGGAGCCTGAGCTTCCCCAGACTGAACAGCAGGATCCGCAGCTGGAGAATTGCCCTTGTCTCGGGGCGCAGTACCCTTGGCCTCGCCAGCTGGCTGAGCAGGCTTCCGAAGCCCGGGATTAGCAACATAACAGGATTCTGCAGTGTGACCCAGATGCCTACACGAGGCGCAGTATGTAGGGACTCGCTCAAAAACAACATCCTGCCAAAAACCAGAGTCCTCCTCCCCAATCCATACACGAGGCAACAATGGCTTCGAAACGTCGTACTCCACAAGAACTCGAGCTACTGATGGCCTATTAACCGAGGCCGTGGCGTGATCAACACGCAATGGTGTACCGATAGCAGCAGCAATAGAAAACAAAGCAGGCTTGCACTGAATATAGTGCACTGGCAAATACGGTAATGAGACCCAGACAGGCACAATGGGAGATTCTACCGAACAGCGAAAGTCAGGACTCCACTTAAATATACGCATACCCCGTCCACTAACATACCAAGTCTGGCGGACCCAAATACGAGAATAATCCTCTTCCATAGACATTTTGATTAACACATGCCGATTATCCAATAATGAAACCTGACAACTACCCTCACCCAAGGAACAAAAAATTTGTCGGATGATATCCATAGAAGGGCGGCCAAAAGAGAACTACCCGACCAAAGCCAATTTGAACGGTTCAGCAGCTTGAACCGCTGCGAAAGGATGCGGGTCCGCCACGGCCACGGACTCGGCCAGTAACCGGCATGACTGCCTGGAGGCAGTTGGGTGGAGGTATAGTCACTGGCGTGCGGCTGGCATGGGAGCGGGCCATCGTTTGCATGGTATCTGTGAAAGCCCAGGCAAGGAACAGTGGCCTGGGCACGGTGCATGGGATGCATTGGTGTTTTGTTGAGGGCAACGAAAACCTCGGCGTTGACGAGGGAGATAGTGGCGGCTCGGGGCTGTTGTGAGGACCCATTGGCAGCTGCTTGCGGGCCACGGGGGTTGTGGAACAGCTCGTGGGCTGGGAGATGGCCGTGCCACCGGACCGGGCTGGACCGGGGGGGCTGTCGGCGGCGGGGGACGGAGAACATGTCCCGTGGGAGCCGAGAGAGTGCTTTCACGTCGATTTGGTGGCTGTGGCAGCAGAGGGTGGGGCTGGCAGTCATCAGGGGAGGTCGAGGATGGCACGGGAGGCCGATGAGGACCCACTCCGACGTCCATATCAGCGGCGGCCGGTGGGGGGGAGAAACAAGCATTTTCACGTGCATGGAGAGAGCTCGGTGGGTGTGGCAGCTGGTTTGGACCGAGATCTTCATCAGTGGGTGTCGTGAGGGGCTGCAGAGGCTGATGAGGGGTAGATCCGACGTCCATGCATGCGGTGGTGGTGGTCGGGGGTTGACCCGCGTGAGGCACGTGCATGTGGGTCGTTTTTTGCGTGCGGTCGTGGGGTTGCCGTTCGGCCAAGCTGGTGGTGCCATCATGTTCAGAGGGGGCCGGCGGTGCCACAGCAGCACCAACGCCGGTCACGGTGGCCGGAAAACCGGTGGAGCTCCGTTTGGACTTTTCCCGTGCATGAGAAGCTCGGGCACGCTGGTTTCGGGTCTGCCGAGGGGAAGGAGGGTTGCCGGAGGTGGGGGGAGGGTCCGGTGGTGGTTGGGGACCACCACCGGCGGCCGGTGGAGCCATTCCGGTGGCCAAACGAAGAGGGCAAGTTGGCAGCTAGTTGAGAGCTTTTTGCCCGAAGAGAGAGAAATTTTTTTTGGTTTGGGTTTTTGGGTTTAGGGTTTTAGGGTTTAGGGTTTAGGGTTTAGGGTTTAGGGTTTAGGGTTTAGGGGTTTAGGGGTTAGGGGTTTAGGGTTTAGGGGTTAGGGTTTTAGGGTTTAGGGTTTAGGGTTTTAGGGTTTAGGGTTTTTTTTTTTTTTTACGTAAAACCTCGAATTTTTTTTTTTTAAAAGAAACCACCTATGGGTGGGGTGGTTTGGCGGGACCCCCTACCTGTTATTATTAAACTAAAAAATAAAACTACATATGGAGGGGGACATAGACCAAACTTCCAAGCGTAAAACCTCGAATTTTAATGACAAACAAATCAAAATATCAAATGAGCTTTGCTCTAGACAACCAAAGAATGTTAGTCATTCAGGTACATGGTTTTGTAGAGGTAGCTAATGACTCATGATCAGTTGAAGAAAGCAGCAGCGACTGCAACACCAGCGACGACGGCGGAGATTTTGAGGGAGCTTGCACCACTCCCTTCTGACACGTTCTCATCTCCCTCGCCAACTGGTCCTGGCATTGCAACCTCAGGCAACTTAGCCTCGCCAGAGGGTCCTTCTGCAGAGGGTCCTTCTGCAGGTCCAGGTCCAGCTGCTGGTCCATTGCTTGGGCCTCCTGCTGGGGCTTCTCCGGATGCGGGTGCCGGTGCTGGTGCACCACCAGCTAGAGGTGCCTGTGTTGGTGCCTGCATTGGCTGCTAAGGCTGTTGGGGCTGCTGCGGTTGCTGGGTAGGCGGCTGTGGCTGTGGCTGATTAGTCTGCTTGGGTTCCTGTGGTTCATTTGGCTGCTGGGGTTGCTGTGGTTGATTGGGTTGTTGTGGCTGATTGGGTTCCTGTGGTTCATTGGGCTGCTGGGCTGAGGCGACACCGATAATGGCTACAACAAACGAGAGCAAGAACAGTGACCTTGCGAGCCATTACGTATGATGGGGTTTGTGTTTGCGTCTTATTATTTTTATTTTATTTTTTGGTCCCCTTATATGCAAGGTTCTCTACTGAATATAGAGAACAAGGCAGATCGTTTTTTTTTTTTTTTTTTTTTTTAAAAGAACCACCCATGGGTGGGGGGTTTGGCGGGACCCCGCCGACCTTTATTATTAAAACTAAAAAAAAAAAATACAATATGTGAGGGGGACATAGACCAAACCTCCAAGTAAAGAAAATACACTAACTACCAGCAAATGAAAAATAAGTAAACATAATCAGAAAAAAGCTCGAGAAATTAACGTAAACGCCCAATAATACTTCTTGCGATACTTGCGGCACAGTAGCTATCTTGAAACCTTTTCTCTGGAACTAGATGACTGCGGCCCACTACGCTGAAATCAGAATCAAAAATCACGTCCCGCTGTACCTCAGGCTCAGAAGCAAAATACTCATTACCGACGAAATTTTCCCCGGAACTGAACTCCTCATCTGATTGGGGGATGTGTAGATCATGAAAACCCATATGGGAGTTCCGCAAACCGGTGGCATCATACACCCCATCATCCTCAAACTCCGGAATATCCATGCAGTGGGTGTTAAATCCCACATGTAATAGTCAGTCATAGGTGGCATACGTCGATCCCTCGAGCCAGCTCCAACAGCATCGGAAGGTGGTGATGGGTGGCTATCTGGAACACCCGACTCTGAAGGCCGAATCTGAACAGCCACAGAATCCCGCCGATCAACCGGAACAGCAGGAGCAGTCACAGAAGCAGGGGGAGTCACGGCAGCAGGAGGTCGAGTCGGCTCCGCTGAAATAGGGGAAGTCATAGCAGCAGTAGCAGGGACTGGTGGAGGAATAGGGTCAGAAGGCATCGAAGAAGGAATAGAGACAGCAGAGCTCGAACCCTGGCCCTGTTCCACGGGCATAGGAGGACGGTGATCAGCAACAACAACATACTTGGAAGCCTGAGCTTCCCTAGACTGAACAGTAGAATCCGCAGCTGGAGGGTTGCCCTTGTCTCGGGGCTCAGTACTCTTGGCCTCACCAAGGGGCTGCACGGGCTTGCGAAGCCCGGGATTAGCAATGTAGCATGATCCGCAGAGTGACCAAGATGCCTACACGAGGAACAGTATGCAGGGACCCGCTCGAACACCACATCCTGCCAAAACCCAGAATCCTCCTCTCCAATCCATATACGAGGCAGCAACGGTTTCGACACATCATACTCTACGAGCACCCGGGCCACCGACGGCCGATTAACGGAGGCCGTGGCATGATCAACACGCAACGGTGTACCAATGGCAGCAGCGATGGAAAATAGAGCAGGTTTACAGTGAATGTAATGCACCGGCAGATACGGAAGGGCTACCCATACAGGGACAATAGGGGACTCCACAGAGCAGCGAAAATCAATACTCCACTTAAAAATACGCATACCGCGACCGCTCACATACCATGTCTGCCTCACCCATATACGAGAATAGTCCTCCTCCATACTCAACTTAATCAGCACATGACGGTTATCCAACAAGGACACTTGGCAACTACCTTTCAAACCCAACGAAACAAAGAATTTTCGAATAATATCCATAGAAGGCCGACCAAAAGAAAACTTACCAACCAACGCCAGCTTGAATGGTTCAGCCATGATTTTGAGCTCTGCTGCCGAAAAATGAACGGCTGGCTCCCCTCGGTGAAGCTGAACTGGTTTGACTGGGACTGCAGCTTCTGCAAGCAACCGTAACAGCGTCGAGAAAAGATTTTTGAGGCCGCTGAGAGGCGGATGGATTGAGGATAGCAGCTGGATTCAAGACTGAAGCATAAGTGGGCTTTGTTGCTGTATTCGGGCTACGTGAGGCTGGATTTGAGGGGGTTGGTCGTGAGGCAGCAACCTTGGCATTATTTGGGTCACGGTTAGGCTGGTTGATGGGCTTTGGGGGGTTGGGAGACGGATGTTGAGTTGGGGGGGCAACGTCTGCAGGTTGAGGGGCGTGTGAGGGATCGGGTTGTGTGGGACTCGTGTGGCCAGACACGTGTGGCACGTGAGAGGCCGAAGCTGCATTAGGGTTTGTTGGCGTCTGCATGGCGGCTGCGTTGTTAGCGGAAGCATGTGTGGGAGCCCGAGACTTAGCCTGAGCAGTGGATCCATGGTTTGGTGACGGCTGAACGGTCGGAAAGGGGGCCATGCTGCCAACCGCGGCCGCCATGAGAAGGTGAGTCACGTCATGGCCAACCCGTGAGGAAGCAAGGTGTGTGGCGGCCAAGGGATCTTGTGGCGGTTGCGGCAGCATGGAGGGTGGTGGAGCAGCAGTGTTGCGGAGGGTGGGAGCACCGTCGAGGGGGCTGGGGCCCGTCGTCGTACTCAACGACAAAATAGGGTTTTTTTGAAAACCCGTAACTGTTGCAGGTGGCAGCGGCGGCTGTGGCTCACTGTGGAACAATGCAGATCGTTCAAATGCCGGGGTTTTAGGGTTTAGGGTTTAGGGTTTTAGGGTTTAGGGTTTACGGTTTAGGGTTTAGGGTTTTAGGGTTTGGGGTTTGGGGTTTTGGGGGTTGGGTTTAGGGTTTATGGTTTGGGGTTTGGGGTTTGGGGTTTGGGTTTAGGGTTTGAAGGTTTTAGGTTTGGGGTTTGGGTTTTTGGGTTTCGGGTTTTGGGTGTAAAACTACATATGGAGGGGGACATAAACCAAACTTCCAAGCAATGAAAATACAAAAGTACCAGCAAATGAAAAAATAAGTAAACATAAGCAGAAAAAGCTTGAGAAATTAATGTAGACGCCCATAATACTTCTTAGATACTTGCGGCCAGTAGCTATCTTGAAACCTTTTCTGGAACTAGATGACTGTGGCCCAGCAACACTGAAGTCAGAATCAAAATCACGTCCCCCTGTACCCTCAGGCTCAGAAGCAAAATGCTGATTACCGACGAAGTTTTCACCGGAACTGAACTCCTCATCTGATTGAGGGATGTATGGATCATAAGAGTGAAAACCCATATGAGAGTTCCGCAAACCGGTGGCATCATACACCCCATCATCCTCAAACTCCGGAATATCCATGCAGTGGGTGTTAAATCCCACATGTAAATAGTCAGTCATCGGTGTCATACGTCGATCCCTCGAGCCAGCTCCAACAGCATCGGAAGGTGGTGATGGGTGGCTATCTGGAACACCCGACTCTGAAGGCCGATTCTGAGCAGCCACAGAATCCCGCCGATCAACCGGAACAGCAGCAGCAGTCACAGAAGCAGGGGGAGTCACGGCAGCAGGAGGTCGAGTCGGCTCCGCTGAAATAGGGGAAGTCATAGCAGCAGTAGCAGGGACTGGTGGAGGAATAGGGTCAGAAGGCATCGAAGAAGGAATAGAGACAGCAGAGCTCGAACCGTGGCCCTGATCCACGGGCATAGGGGGACGGTGATCAGTAACAACAACATACTTGGAAGCCTGAGCTTCCCTAGACTGAACAACGGGATCCACAGCTGGAGAGTTGCCCTTGTCTCGGGGCGCAGTGCCCTTGGCCTAGGCAGCTGGCTGAGCAGGCTTCCGAAGCCCGGGATTAGCAACATAACAGGATTTCGCAGTGTGACCCAGATGCCTACACGAGGCGCAGTATGCAGGGACTCGCTCAAAAACAACATCCTGCCAAAAACCAGAGTCCTCCTCCCCAATCCATATACGAGGCATCAGTGGTTTCGAAACATCATACTCTACCAGCACGCGGGCTACCGACGGCCTATTAACCGAGGCCGTGGCATGATCAACACGAAGAGGTGTACCGATAGCAGCAGCAATAGAAAACAAGGCAGGCTTGCAATGAATATAGTGCACTGGCAAATACGGTAATGAGACCCAGACAGGCACAATGGGAGATTCTACCGAACAGCGAAAGTCAGGACTCCACTTAAATATACGCATACCCCGTCCACTAACATACCAAGTCTGGCGGACCCAAATACGAGAATAATCCTCTTCCATAGACATTTTGATTAACACATGCCGATTATCCAATAATGAAACCTGACAACTACCCTTCAAACCCAAGGAAACAAAAAATTTGCGGATGATATCCATAGAAGGGCGGCCAAAAGAGAACTTACCTGACCAAAGCCAATTTGAACGGTTCAGCTGAACCATGGAGGAGTCAGCCACAGGCACGGCTCAGTACGGCTGCATGGTGGCAGTTGGGGGAGGTAAGTCACTCGTGGGCTGCATGGGGAGGCCATCGTTGCATGGTTCTTGGCCAGCCAACGTGCATGGCACGTGATAATGACTAGGGTTTTTGTGAGGCAAACCCGCGGCTGTATGGGGAACTAGTGGCGGCTGGGAGTGTTGTGAGACCATGGCAGCTGCAGGTGGGGACACGGGGGTTGGACCAGATCGGCTGGGACCGTCCCCGACGGCCGGTGTCGTGGCGGCGGGGGACGGAGAAACATGTCCCGTGGGAGCCGAGAGAGTTCTTTCACGTCGATTTGGTGGCTGTGGCAGCTGAGGGTGGGGCTGGCAGTCATCAGGGGAGGTCGAGGATGGCACGGGAGGCCGATGAGGACCCACTCCGACGTCCATATCAGCGGCGGCCGGTGGGGGGAGAAACAAGCATTTTCACGTGCATGGAGAGAGCTCGGTGGGGGTGGCAACTGGTTTGGACCGAGATCTTCATCAGTGGGTGTCGTGAGGGGCTGGAGAGGCTGATGAGGGGTAGATCCGACGTCCATGCATGCGGTGGTGGTGGTCGGGGATTGACCCGCGTGAGGCATGTGCATGTGGGTCGTTTTTTTGCGTGCGGTCGTGGGGTTGCTGTTCGGCCAAGCTGGTGGTGCCATCATGTTCAGAGGGGGCCGGCGGTGCCACAGCAGCACCAGCGCCGGTCACGGTGGCCGGAAAATCGGTGGAGCTCCGTTTGGACTTTTCCCGTGCATGAGAAGCTCGGGCACGCTGGTTTCGGGTCTGCCGAGGGGAGGGAGGGTTGCCGGAGGTGGGGGGAGGTCCGGTGGTGGTTGGGGACCACCACCGGCGGCCGGTGGAGCCATTCCGGCGGCCAAACGAAGAGGGCAAGTTGGCGGCTAGTTGAGAGCTTTTTGCCCGAAGAGAGAAAAATTTTTTTTGGTTTTTTGGTTTTGTTTTGGTTTAGGTTTTTGGTTTAGGGTTTAGGGTTTAGGGTTTAGGGTTTAGGGTTTAGGGTTTAGGGTTTAGGGTTTAGGGTTTTAGGGTTTAGGGTTTAGGGTTTTAGGGTTTAGGGTTTAGGGTTTTAGGGTTTAGGGTTTAGGGTTTAGGGTTTAGGGTTTAGGGTTTAGGGTTTTTTTTTTTTTTTTAAAAGAAACCACCCATGGGTGGGGGGTTTGGCGGGACCCCCTACCTGTTATTATTAAACTAAAAAATAAAAACTACATATGGAGGGGGATATAGACCAAACCTCCAAGTAAAGAAAATACAATAACTACCAGCAAATGAAAAATAAGAAAACATAATCAGAAAAAGCTCGAGAAATTAACGTAGATGCCCATTATACTTCTTGCGATACTTGCGGCCAGTAGCTATCTTGAAACCTTTTCTGGAACTAGATGACTGCGGCCCACTAACGCTGAAATCAGAATCAAAATCACGTCCCGCTGTACCCTCAGGCTCAGAAGCAAAATACTCATTACCGACGAAATTTTCCCCGGAACTGAACTCCTCATCTGATTGGGGGATGTGTAGATCATGAAAACCCATATGGGAGTTCCGCAAACCGGTGGCATCATACATCCCATCATCCTCAAACTCCGGAATATCCATGCAGTGGGTGTTAAATCCCACATGTAAATAGTCAGTCATAGGTGTCATACGTCGATCCCTCGAGCCAGCTCCAACAGCATCGGAAGGTGGTGATGGGTGGCTATCTGGAACACCCGACTCCGAAGACCGAATCTGAGCAGCCACAGAATCCCGCCGATCAACCGGAACAGCAGCAGCAGTCACAGAAGCAGGGGGAGTCACGGCAGCAGGAGGTCGAGTCAGCTCCGCTGAAATAGGGGAAGTCATAGCAGCAATAGCAGGGACTGGTGGAGGAATAGGGTCAGAAGGCATCGAAGAAGGAATAGAGACAGCAGAGCTCGAACCCTGGCCCTGTTCCACGGGCATAGGAGGACGGTGATCAGCAACAACAACATACTTGGAAGCCTGGGCTTCCCTAGACTGAACAGTAGGATCCGCAGCTGGAGGGTTGCCCTTGTCTCGGGGCTCAGTACTCTTGGCCTCACCAAGGGGCTGCACGGGCTTGCGAAGCCCGGGATTAGCAATGTAGCATAAATCCGCAGAGTGACCAATATGCCTATACGAGGAACAGTATGCAGGGACCCGCTCGAACACCACATCCTGCCAAAACCCAAAATCCTCCTCTCCAATCCATATACGGGGCAGCAACGGCTTCGACACATCATACTCTACGAGCACCCGGGCCACCGACGGCCGATTAACGGCGGCCGGTGAGCCATTCCGGTGGCCAAACGAAGAGGGCAAGTTGGCAGCTAGTTGAGAGCTTTTTGCCCGAAGAGAGAGAAAATTTTTTTTGGTTTGGGTTTTTGGGTTTAGGGTTTTAGGGTTTAGGGTTTAGGGTTTAGGGTTTTAGGGTTTAGGGTTTAGGGTTTAGGGGTTAGGGGTTTAGGGTTAGGGGTTAGGGTTTTAGGGTTTAGGGTTTTAGGGTTTAGGGTTTTTTTTTTTTTTACGTAAAACCTCGAATTTTTTTTTTTTAAAAGAAACCACCTATGGGTGGGGTGGTTTGGCGGGACCCCCTACCTGTTATTATTAAACTAAAAAATAAAACTACATATGGAGGGGGACATAGACCAAACTTCCAAGCGTAAAACCTCGAATTTTAATGACAAACAAATCAAAATATCAAATGAGCTTTGCTCTAGACAACCAAAGAATGTTAGTCATTCAGGTACATGGTTTTGTAGAGGTAGCTAATGACTCATGATCAGTTGAAGAAAGCAGCAGCGACTGCAACACCAGCGACGACGGCGGAGATTTTGAGGGAGCTTGCACCACTCCCTTCTGACACGTTCTCATCTCCCTCGCCAACTGGTCCTGGCATTGCAACCTCAGGCAACTTAGCCTCGCCAGAGGGTCCTTCTGCAGAGGGTCCTTCTGCAGGTCCAGGTCCAGCTGCTGGTCCATTGCTTGGGCCTCCTGCTGGGGCTTCTCCGGATGCGGGTGCCGGTGCTGGTGCACCACCAGCTAGAGGTGCCTGTGTTGGTGCCTGCGTTGGCTGCTGAGGCTGTTGGGGCTGCTGCGGTTGCTGGGTAGGCGGCTGTGGCTGTGGCTGATTAGTCTGCTTGGGTTCCTGTGGTTCATTTGGCTGCTGGGGTTGCTGTGGTTGATTGGGTTGTTGTGGCTGATTGGGTTCCTGTGGTTCATTGGGCTGCTGGGCTGAGGCGACACCGATAATGGCTACAAAAACGAGAGCAAGAACAGTGACCTGGCGAGCCATTACGTATGATGGGGTTTGTGTTTTGCGTCTTATTATTTTTATTTTTATTTTTTGGTCCCCTTATATGCAAGGTTCTCTACTGAATATAGAGAACAATGCAGATCGTTTTTTTTTTTTTTTTTTTTTAAAAGAAACCACCCATGGGTGGGGGGTTTGGCGGGACCCCCTACCTGTTATTATTAAACTAAAAATAAAAACTACATATGGAGGGGGACATAGACCAAACCTCCAAGTAAAGAAAATACATAACTACCAGCAAATGAAAAATAAGTAAACATAATCAGAAAAAGCTCGAGAAATTAACGTAGACGCCCATAATACTTCTTGCGATACTTGCGGCCAGTAGCTATCTTGAAACCTTTTCTGGAACTAGATGACTGCGGCCCACTAACGCTGAAATCAGAATCAAAATCACGTCCCGCTGTACCCTCAGGCTCAGAAGCAAAATACTCATTACCGACGAAATTTTCCCCGGAACTGAACTCCTCATCTGATTGGGGGATGTGTAGATCATGAAAACCCATATGGGAGTTCCGCAAACCGGTGGCATCATACACCCCATCATCCTCAAACTCCGGAATATCCATGCAGTGGGTGTTAAATCCCACATGTAAATAGTCAGTCATAGGTGGCATACGTCGATCCCTCGAGCCAGCTCCAACAGCATCGGAAGGTGGTGATGGGTGGCTATCTGGAACACCCGACTCTGAAGGCCGAATCTGAACAGCCACAGAATCCCGCCGATCAACCGGAACAGCAGGAGCAGTCACAGAAGCAGGGGGAGTCACGGCAGCAGGAGGTCGAGTCGGCTCCGCTGAAATAGGGGAAGTCATAGCAGCAGTAGCAGGGACTGGTGGAGGAATAGGGTCAGAAGGCATCGAAGAAGGAATAGAGACAGCAGAGCTCGAACCCTGGCCCTGTTCCACGGGCATAGGAGGACGGTGATCAGCAACAACAACATACTTGGAAGCCTGAGCTTCCCTAGACTGAACAGTAGAATCCGCAGCTGGAGGGTTGCCCTTGTCTCGGGGCTCAGTACTCTTGGCCTCACCAAGGGGCTGCACGGGCTTGCGAAGCCCGGGATTAGCAATGTAGCATGAATCCGCAGAGTGACCAAGATGCCTACACGAGGAACAGTATGCAGGGACCCGCTCGAACACCACATCCTGCCAAAACCCAGAATCCTCCTCTCCAATCCATATACGAGGCAGCAACGGTTTCGACACATCATACTCTACGAGCACCCGGGCCACCGACGGCCGATTAACGGAGGCCGTGGCATGATCAACACGCAACGGTGTACCAATGGCAGCAGCGATGGAAAATAGAGCAGGTTTACAGTGAATGTAATGCACCGGCAGATACGGAAGGGCTACCCATACAGGGACAATAGGGGACTCCACAGAGCAGCGAAAATCAATACTCCACTTAAAAATACGCATACCGCGACCGCTCACATACCATGTCTGCCTCACCCATATACGAGAATAGTCCTCCTCCATACTCAACTTAATCAGCACATGACGGTTATCCAACAAGGACACTTGGCAACTACCTTTCAAACCCAACGAAACAAAGAATTTTCGAATAATATCCATAGAAGGCCGACCAAAAGAAAACTTACCAACCAACGCCAGCTTGAATGGTTCAGCCATGATTTTGAGCTCTGCTGCCGAAAAATGAACGGCTGGCTCCCCTCGGTGAAGCTGAACTGGTTTGACTGGGACTGCAGCTTCTGCAGCAACCGTAACAGCGTCGAGAAAAGATTTTTGAGGCCGCTGAGAGGCGGATGGATTGAGGATAGCAGCTGGATTCAAGACTGAAGCATAAGTGGGCTTTGTTGCTGTATTCGGGCTACGTGAGGCTGGATTTGAGGGGGTTGGTCGTGAGGCAGCAACCTTGGCATTATTTGGGTCACGGTTAGGCTGGTTGATGGGCTTTGGGGGGTTGGGAGACGGATGTTGAGTTGGGGGGGCAACGTCTGCAGGTTGAGGGGCGTGTGAGGGATCGGGTTGTGTGGGACTCGTGTGGCCAGACACGTGTGGCACGTGAGAGGCCGAAGCTGCATTAGGGTTTGTTGGCGTCTGCATGGCGGCTGCGTTGTTAGCGGAAGCATGTGTGGGAGCCCGAGACTTAGCCTGAGCAGTGGATCCATGGTTTGGTGACGGCTGAACGGTCGGAAAGGGGGCCATGCTGCCAACCGCGGCCGCCATGAGAAGGTGAGTCACGTCATGGCCAACCCGTGAGGAAGCAAGGGTGTGTGGCGGCCAAGGGATCTTGTGGCGGTTGCGGCAGCATGGAGGGTGGTGGAGCAGCAGTGTTGCGGAGGGTGGGAGCACCGTCGAGGGGGCTGGGGCCCGTCGTCGTACTCAACGACAAAATAGGGTTTTTTTGAAAACCCGTAACTGTTGCAGGTGGCAGCGGCGGCTGTGGCTCACTGTGGAACAATGCAGATCGTTCAAATGCCGGGGTTTTAGGGTTTAGGGTTTAGGGTTTTAGGGTTTAGGGTTTTGGGTTTAGGGTTTAGGGTTTAGGGGTTTTTTTTTTTTTTAAAAAGAAACCACCCATGGGTAGGGGGGTTTAGGGTTTAGGGTTTACGGTTTAGGGTTTAGGGTTTTAGGGTTTGGGGTTTGGGGTTTTGGGGGTTGGGTTTAGGGTTTATGGTTTGGGGTTTGGGGTTTGGGGTTTGGGTTTTAGGGTTTGAAGGTTTTAGGTTTGGGGTTTGGGTTTTTGGGTTTCGGGTTTTGGGTGTAAAACTACATATGGAGGGGGACATAAACCAAACTTCCAAGCAATGAAAATACAAAAGTACCAGCAAATGAAAAAATAAGTAAACATAAGCAGAAAAAGCTTGAGAAATTAATGTAGACGCCCATAATACTTCTTAGATACTTGCGGCCAGTAGCTATCTTGAAACCTTTTCTGGAACTAGATGACTGTGGCCCAGCAACACTGAAGTCAGAATCAAAATCACGTCCCCCTGTACCCTCAGGCTCAGAAGCAAAATGCTGATTACCGACGAAGTTTTCACCGGAACTGAACTCCTCATCTGATTGAGGGATGTATGGATCATAAGAGTGAAAACCCATATGAGAGTTCCGCAAACCGGTGGCATCATACACCCCATCATCCTCAAACTCCGGAATATCCATGCAGTGGGTGTTAAATCCCACATGTAAATAGTCAGTCATCGGTGTCATACGTCGATCCCTCGAGCCAGCTCCAACAGCATCGGAAGGTGGTGATGGGTGGCTATCTGGAACACCCGACTCTGAAGGCCGATTCTGAGCAGCCACAGAATCCCGCCGATCAACCGGAACAGCAGCAGCAGTCACAGAAGCAGGGGGAGTCACGGCAGCAGGAGGTCGAGTCGGCTCCGCTGAAATAGGGGAAGTCATAGCAGCAGTAGCAGGGACTGGTGGAGGAATAGGGTCAGAAGGCATCGAAGAAGGAATAGAGACAGCAGAGCTCGAACCGTGGCCCTGATCCACGGGCATAGGGGGACGGTGATCAGCAACAACAACATACTTGGAAGCCTGAGCTTCCCTAGACTGAACAACGGGATCCACAGCTGGAGAGTTGCCCTTGTCTCGGGGCGCAGTGCCCTTGGCCTAGGCAGCTGGCTGAGCAGGCTTCCGAAGCCCGGGATTAGCAACATAACAGGATTTCGCAGTGTGACCCAGATGCCTACACGAGGCGCAGTATGCAGGGACTCGCTCAAAAACAACATCCTGCCAAAAACCAGAGTCCTCCTCCCCAATCCATATACGAGGCATCAGTGGTTTCGAAACATCATACTCTACCAGCACGCGGGCTACCGACGGCCTATTAACCGAGGCCGTGGCATGATCAACACGAAGAGGTGTACCGATAGCAGCAGCAATAGAAAACAAGGCAGGCTTGCAATGAATATAGTGCACTGGCAAATACGGTAATGAGACCCAGACAGGCACAATGGGAGATTCTACCGAACAGCGAAAGTCAGGACTCCACTTAAATATACGCATACCCCGTCCACTAACATACCAAGTCTGGCGGACCCAAATACGAGAATAATCCTCTTCCATAGACATTTTGATTAACACATGCCGATTATCCAATAATGAAACCTGACAACTACCCTTCAAACCCAAGGAAACAAAAAATTTGCGGATGATATCCATAGAAGGGCGGCCAAAAGAGAACTTACCGACCAAAGCCAATTTGAACGGTTCAGCTGAACCATGGAGGAGTCAGCCACAGGCACGGCTCAGTACGGCTGCATGGTGGCAGTTGGGGGAGGTAAGTCACTCGTGGGCTGCATGGGGAGGCCATCGTTGCATGGTTCTTGGCCAGCCAACGTGCATGGCACGTGATAATGACTAGGGTTTTTGTGAGGCAAACCCGCGGCTGTATGGGGAACTAGTGGCGGCTGGGAGTGTTGTGAGACCATGGCAGCTGCAGGTGGGGACACGGGGGTTGGACCAGATCGGCTGGGACCGTCCCCGACGGCCGGTGTCGTGGCGGCGGGGGACGGAGAAACATGTCCCGTGGGAGCCGAGAGAGTTCTTTCACGTCGATTTGGTGGCTGTGGCAGCTGAGGGTGGGGCTGGCAGTCATCAGGGGAGGTCGAGGATGGCACGGGAGGCCGATGAGGACCCACTCCGACGTCCATATCAGCGGCGGCCGGTGGGGGGAGAAACAAGCATTTTCACGTGCATGGAGAGAGCTCGGTGGGGGTGGCAACTGGTTTGGACCGAGATCTTCATCAGTGGGTGTCGTGAGGGGCTGGAGAGGCTGATGAGGGGTAGATCCGACGTCCATGCATGCGGTGGTGGTGGTCGGGGATTGACCCGCGTGAGGCATGTGCATGTGGGTCGTTTTTTGCGTGCGGTCGTGGGGTTGCTGTTCGGCCAAGCTGGTGGTGCCATCATGTTCAGAGGGGGCCGGCGGTGCCACAGCAGCACCAGCGCCGGTCACGGTGGCCGGAAAATCGGTGGAGCTCCGTTTGGACTTTTCCCGTGCATGAGAAGCTCGGGCACGCTGGTTTCGGGTCTGCCGAGGGGAGGGAGGGTTGCCGGAGGTGGGGGGAGGTCCGGTGGTGGTTGGGGACCACCACCGGCGGCCGGTGGAGCCATTCCGGCGGCCAAACGAAGAGGGCAAGTTGGCGGCTAGTTGAGAGCTTTTTGCCCGAAGAGAGAAAAATTTTTTTTTGGTTTTTGGTTTTGTTTTGGTTTAGGTTTTTGGTTTAGGGTTTAGGGTTTAGGGTTTAGGGTTTTGGGTTTTAGGTTTAGGGTTTAGGGTTTAGGGTTTTAGGGTTTAGGGTTTAGGGTTTTAGGGTTTAGGGTTTAGGGTTTTAGGGTTTAGGGTTTAGGATTTAGGGTTTAGGGTTTAGGATTTAGGGTTTTTTTTTTTTTTTTTAAAAGAAACCACCCATGGGTGGGGGGGTTTGGCGGGACCCCCTACCTGTTATTATTAAACTAAAAAATAAAAACTACATATGGAGGGGGATATAGACCAAACCTCCAAGTAAAGAAAATACATAACTACCAGCAAATGAAAAATAAGAAAACATAATCAGAAAAAGCTCGAGAAATTAACGTAGATGCCCATTATACTTCTTGCGATACTTGCGGCCAGTAGCTATCTTGAAACCTTTTCTGGAACTAGATGACTGCGGCCCACTAACGCTGAAATCAGAATCAAAATCACGTCCCGCTGTACCCTCAGGCTCAGAAGCAAAATACTCATTACCGACGAAATTTTCCCCGGAACTGAACTCCTCATCCGATTGGGGGATGTGTAGATCATGAAAACCCATATGGGAGTCCCGCAAACCGGTGGCATCATACACCCCATCATCCTCAAACTCCGGAATATCCATGCAGTGGGTGTTAAATCCCACATGTAAATAGTCAGTCATAGGTGTCATACGTCGATCCCTCGAGCCAGCTCCAACAGCATCGGAAGGTGGTGATGGGTGGCTATCTGGAACACCCGACTCTGAAGACCGAATCGGAGCAGCAACAGTATCCCGCCGATCAATCGGAACAGCAGCAGCAGTCACAGAAGCAGGGGGAGTGACGGCAGCAGGAGGTCGAGTCGGCTCCGCTGAAATAGGGGAAGTCATAGCAGCAGTAGCAGGGATTGGTGGAGGAATAGGGTTAGAAGGCATCGAAGAAGGAATAGATATAGCAGAGCTCGGACCCTGGCCCTGTTCCACGGGCATAGGAGGACGGTGATCAGCAACAACAACATACTTGGAAGCCTGGGCTTCCTTAGACTGAACAGTAGGATCCGCAGCTGGAGGGTTGCCCTTGTCTCGGGGCTCAGTACTCTTGGCCTCACCAAGGGGCTGCACGGGCTTGCGAAGCCCGGGATTAGCAATGTAGCATAAATCCGCAGAGTGACCAATATGCCTACACGAGGAACAGTATGCAGGGACCCGCTCGAACACCACATCCTGCCAAAACCCAGAATCATCCTCTCCAATCCATATACGGGGTAGTAACGGCTTCGACACATCATACTCTACGAGCACCCGGGCCACCGACGGCCGATTAACGGAGGCCGTGGCATGATCAACACGCAACGGCGTACCAATGGCAGCAGCGATGGAAAATAGAGCAGGTTTACAGTGAATGTAATGCACCGGCAGATATGGAAGGGCTACCCATATAGGGACAATAGGGGACTCCACAGAGCAGCGAAAATCAATACTCCACTTAAAAATCCGCATACCACGACCGCTCACATACCATGTCTGCCTCACCCATATACGAGAATAATCTTCCTCCATACTCAGTTTAATCAACACATGACGGTTATCCAACAACGACACCTGACAGTTACCCTTCAACCCCAACGAGACAAAGAATTTCCGAATAACATCCATAGAAGGGCGTCCAAAAGAAAACTTACCAACCAACGCCAGTTTGAACGGTTCCGCCATGATTTTAAGCTCCGCCGCCGAAAAATGAACAGCTGGTTCCCCCCGGTGGAGCTGTGCTGGTTTGACTGGAACAACGGCCTCTGTGGCACCCGTAACAGCATCTAGGAAGGATTTCTGAGGCCGTGGAGGGGCAGAGGGGTTGAGGATGGCTGCTGGGTTCAGAACCGAAGCATAGGAGGGTTTTTGGGCTGCATTTGAGCTTCGGGAAACAGGGATTGGCCGTGTTGGTTGATTGGCACCAGTCGTGGCTGCATGGGTGGGGTCGCGGGCTTGTTGTTGGCGTGTGGGAGGCTGCTGCATATTCGGGCCTGCAAGGCTAGGCACGGGTGGATGGGGGTTGGTTGGGGGGCACGGGTTGCTTGTATTTGGTGGCATTTGGTGTGAAGGTGAAGTGAGTTGGTTGCCCGATGCATATTGAGGCAATCGGGAACCACCATAAGCCGCAACCAATAACGCTTGAACGGTGGTGGAGTCAGCCACGGCCACTGGTCGGCTCGGCTGGAAGGCGGAGGCTGGTGGGGGAGGTGCACCCGACGGCATCAGCTGGGGATCACCATGCACATCAAAAACACGTGGGGCTAGCGTGCATGGCACGTGGGTGGTAGGGTTTTTTTCTAAACCCGTGGCTGCATGCAGAGATATTGGCGGCTGGAGCTGTTGTGAAGCCATGGATGTTGCAGAAGGGTGCAGGGGGGTTGGACCAGGCTGGAGGGGGGCATCACCGACGGCCATGCACGCGGTGGCAGACGGCAGCGAAACGTGGCCCGTTTGGTGCACATGGGAGGCATGCAGCATGGGTGGCATCGGGTTTGAACCTGGAACTGCTTCAGCTGGGGTCGGGGGGGGCTGGTGGGGTCGGTGGGTGCCAGATCCGGTGGCCGCGCAGCCGGTGGTGGTGGTCGGAATGTGACGCACGTCCGTGGGGCTCGTTTCATGCGTTTGGGCTCGCGGCGGCTGTTCGTCAAAACCGGTGGTTCCATCAAGTTCAGAGGGGGCCGGTGGTGCCACAGCAGCCCCCACGGTGGTCGTGGTGGCCGGAAAAGTTGTTTGGGTGCGTTTCAAATTTTCCCGTGCATGGGGGGCAACTCGCGAAGCATGGGGAGGCTGACGGGATGGCTGCCGGGGCTGGGGGGGGTTGCCGGAGGCGGGGGGTAGATCCGGTGGTGGCTGGGGACCACCACCGGCGGCCGGTGGAGGCATGCCGGCGGCCAAAATCCAAAAAAAGAGTGACGGCTAGTTGAGAGGATTTTGCCCGAGGAAAGAGAAATTTTTTTTTTTTGTTTTTTTTGTTTAGGGTTTAGGGTTTAGGGTTTTTTTTTTTTTTTTTTAGATTAAGCCACCATGTTGTGGTGGGGGGTTAGGCGGGACCCCTACCTGTAATATAAATCAGAAATCGTAAAGAATACATATGGAGGGGGGCATAAACCGTACCTCCGAGAGAAAATGTCAAATATAAAATGACCGAAAGCATAAAAGATACAAGTAAAATCATCCAAGCTAGCGGCGAATATGAGGAACGCCCTGTGCATCCATGTGCAGAATGCCCGATAAGCCTGCGGGGAGAGTCTGAGAACAGAGGAAGCGCCGACTAACACGATGAGAGCACGCCCAGTTGGCCAAAAAATCAGCTGCAGAAGTGGCCTCACGAAGTACGTGTCGAACCCGAGTGGATGAAGATGAGACGAACGAGCGCACCCGACGTAGCAAATAAGCGTAATCCCAACGAACCGGTCCTCCAGAATGAATCCACGAAACAACAGTAGCCGAGTCCGACTCCACCTCAAGTGTCGTAATACCCATCTGAGCAGCAAACTCCAACCCCTCACACACAGCCCTGAGCTCGGCGTAGAGAATCGGCTGACGGCCCAAAAAGGACCCAAAAGCTGCTAAAACCACTCCGCGATGGTCCCGAAGAAGACCCCCCGATGCCGCCAGTCCAGGGTTACCTCGAGAACACCCATCCACCGTCAGCTTCGCAACCCCAGGAGGCGGCCTCATCCATGCAACCAATCGAATCAGCCTCCTGGGGGAAGCTGAAACTCGCAACCCCTCCGTAAGCTGAGAACCCACAACACCTCGTAACTGAGAGGGCATGAACCCAAAAGCTGAGCTAGCAAGCCGAATATCCGATACCACCTGATGGACAACTGCATCAACAGAAAAGGATCGCGCATCAAACCGATAGGCATTACGGGCCTTCCAAACTTGCCATAGAATGAAGCAAGGCAGAAGGACCCGCACATGAGTCCGAGAAGTAGCACACCGCCGCCAATGTAACAATAGAGCGCGAGGGGACAGAAAACGAACATCATGAATACCCAGCATCCTCTGAAAATGACCCCAAACCTGGCGAACCCGAGCGCAATCTAGAAATAAATGCCGAGCAGTCTCAACGGCCCTACCACAAATACACCGAGAAACCATGTAGAAGCCCCGCGAGCACAATGCATCATCCGTAGCTAAAAACCCATGCAGCAATCGCCAAAGAAAAAAGGAAACCCGTGAGGGGATATGCCGCTGCCATATAGCCGCAAACACCTCATCCTTGGGCCTCGAGCTACGCACGAGCTCCCACGCCGTCCGCAGATGAAACATACCATCAGTGGCGAGAGCCCAACGGAGTAAATCCGGCTCCCCACTCGAAATAGGGACCGACAGAATCTGCGCCACAACCGAGGTAGGTAAGACATCCTCCAGCTTACCCCTATCCCACACTGTACCCTGCCAATAAAAGGAGACCGGCACCGAAGAAGCAGCTGCAGGGTTGTATAAAACCAACGGGCAAGAACCCATCCAACAATCGTACCAGAAACTACAAGCCCCACGACCAACTAACCAACGCATATGAGGCCCAGCAACACACCGAACCTGACAAAGGCGCCGCCACAGAGGAGAAGCGGGATAACGAAACTGAATAAGGTTCGGATGTGTAGCACTACAATACTTAGACTGCATAAAAGCAGCCCATAAAGAAGACTGCTCCCGAAAACGCCACCAAAGCTTCAGCTCGAAAGCCATAGCCATATCCTCAAAAGATCGTACACCAAGACCACCCTCCTCAACTGGATAACAAACCTCCGGCCCACCGACACCAGTGAATCCTACGCCTCCCATCCGAGGTGCCCCATAGAAACCGGGTAAACAATCTCTCCAAACGCTGCACTACCGTCGCTGGAGGGCGAAGGACGTGAAATAAGTGCAATGGCATAGAAGACAGCACATGACGAATGAGCACCAACTTCCCGCCAAAAGACAGTAACCGGTTAGCCCAACCGGAAATCCTCTCCCTGACCCTCCGAACCATATCATCAAAGAGCGAGATCTTGAGCCACCCCCTATAGATCGGGCACCCAAGATAAGTAAACGGAAACTGGCGCTGCTGAAAACCCGTAACAGAGCGGACAATAGCCTGCCGCGAGGCCGAGGCCGAACCCCCAATGTAAAACCTGCTCTTGGCCTGACTGATCAACTGGCCCGAGACCGCCTCATAGTGATGTAGAAAACCCATGAGCCGCTCAAGGCTCGATCGACTCCCATTCGCAAAGATCACAATATCATCCGCAAAGCTCAAATGGGAGATAGACATAGGAGCAGAGGAGCAGTACTGGATAGAAGGATACTGAAAATATAAATGATCCAAACCTCGCGAAAGAAACTCTGCAGCAATAATAAACAAACTCGGGGACAGCGGATCGCCCTGCGAAGACCCCCCGTGGACTGAAAATAACCGTGGCTGACCCCGTTCACCAACACCGAAAACCATGGACCATGCACAGCTCGTTGAATAAGGGAAACCCACCGCTCAGAAAACCCAAAACACCGCAACATCCGAAGAATAAATGGCCAAGACATCCGATCATAAGCCTTGGCCATATCGAGCTGTAGCACCACATTGCCCCCCCGTGAGCGACGGTCGAGATCGTGAACCAATTCCTGAACTAAAAGCACATTATCATGAATCAGCCGTCCTGGGACGAAACCACTCTGAGAAGGAGAGATAATACGAGGAAGCAGGGGCGCCAAACGCAACACGAGCAACTTGGTGAGAACCTTGTTGCTCACGTTGCAAAGACTGATAGGGCGAAAATCTTCCCAAGTAGCCGGGGACAACTTCTTAGGAAGAAGCACTAGCAAAGTACTCTGAAATCCCCTAGGCATGGCCGATCCGCGGAAGTAGTCGAGAACAGCAGCGAGAAGATCGGAGCAAATGATATCCCAGCACGACTGATAAAATCGACTGCAAAACCCATCAGGCCCAGGAGCACTATCCGGATCAATAGAGAAAACCACCCGTCGAACCTCGTCCATATCCGGCTCTCGACACAAATCCACATCATCCTCTGCAGTCACCAGCGACGGGATAAACTCAAAATCTGCATCCTCAAACTGACCATCCACACCCGTCAACAACCCCTGAAAAAACTGAACAGCAGAATCAGCAACTACAGAAGGCTCCGAAATCCATGCAGAAGAGGCATCCTGAATCCGATTAACATGAAATAACTGATGCTTCTTCCGAATCATCGCATGGAAGAAGCGTGTGTTGGCGTCCCCTTCACGAACCCAACAAACGCTGGACTGCTGATGCAGAAAGCTCTCCTCACACGACAAAGTATGCTGCAAACGGGCTCTAGCCTCAGAAACCATAGCTCTGTCCGCAGTGGAACAAGAGAGATCATACTGTCGGTCCAGACGGGCTACCTCCTCCTCAGCCTCCCTAACCCGAGAGAATACATTACCGAACACCTCCTTATTCCACCCTCTCAATCAGGCCTTCAACCGAACAAGCTTCTGCTGAAATGCTCTCATAGCACCCCCACACACCGGAACGGCCCAAGATTGCCTCACCACATTGACGAACCCCGGATGCCGAAGCCAAGCATGCAAGAACTTGAACCGCGAGGGTCCACGAGCCCCATCTCGATCACATGATAACAACAACGGAGAGTGATCAGAAGCGGTACGGTTCAGGTGCGTCACCCGGAACGTAGAGAAAAAATCAGACCACCGGGCATTAGAGACCACCCTATCAAGCCGCCGCCAAGTGCGCCCATTAGTCCACGTAAAGGGACTACCTACGAACCCAGCATCCTCCAAACCACAGTCCAGTAAAGTCAAACTAAAAGCATCAACAGCCGCCTGAGACTGAGCATGCCCCCCAGAAATCTCCGAAACCGACTGCACAACGTTAAAATCACCCCCCACAATCCAAGGCTGATCATGACTATCAGCATAAGAAATAAGAGCATCCCACAAATCCTCCCGCACATGCATAGAACAACTAGCATACACATACGAAATAAGAACAGGGTCAGGAAAATAAGAATGACTAACCCGACAGTGAATAACCTGGCCCATATCATGCAAGAGCTCCACCGAAAAAGGGGCTGACCAAAAGACCCAAATCTTCCCAGACTGGGAAGAGACAGCACGATCCATCCCAAGCCGAACCCGAGTAGCCTCTAACCGATCAACCTGAAACAAACGGCTCCAACACACAAACCAACGACAACCGATGCAACCGAATCAACTTCCGCAATCTGCGGACCGCGGGGGCTTTTCCAATCCCCCGAATATTCCAAATAAGGGAACTAATCATGGGGGTGGACGGGCGAGACCGCATCCGTCTCCGAGTCTTGCGGTACTTGCGACCCGTCACAAAGAGAAGTCCTGAGACGACGTGGCAACCCGCTCTCCATCAAAACTGTCAATCACGGCATCCGGGGCCACCGGAGTATGCACGTCCTCAGTATCCGTCAAAAATCGACCATCATCACCCGAGCCCGACTCATCAGAAACGATATCTCCATCGGAGCGAGACAAACCCAATCGACCATCACCCTCCTCATCATCAAATCCAGGGATGTCGGTACTGTGGGAGTTGAAGGCCACATGTAATGGATCATCCATCCGTATCTGACAACTAACGCGCCCGCTCGATCCAGCACCAACAGCATCAACAGGCAATATAGGACTATCAAGAACATCCGAAGTAGCGGCCCCACACACGCTAGTACCCACAACTGCAGAAGGCCGAGTCTGCTCACCCACGGACACTCTCAAATCGGAGGCAACACGAACTGCATCAGTAGGCGTAGGAGAAGGAGGAACCAAAACTGATCTGGAGCTCTGACCCTGATCCACAGGGGGCCGTAAAGTAGGCACTGGAGGCCGATGATCAGCAACAACAACATAATGGGGAGCCCGATCCTCCCGAGTCTGAACCGCAGGTGCCGCGACTGGAGTCTTGCCCTTATCTCGGGCAGCAGCATCCGTGACCTCACCGACAGCCTGAGCGGACTTGCGAAGCCCAGGATTCGCAACATAACAAGAATCCGCAGAATGACCAAGATGCTTACACGAGGAACAGTAAGCAGGGACCCGCTCGAACACCACATCCTGCCAAAACCGACAGAATCCTCCTCTCCAATCCATAGACGGGGCAACAACGGCTTCGACACATCATACTCTACAAGCACCCGGGCCACCGACGGCCGATTAACGGAGGCCGTGGCATGATCAACCCGCAACGGCGTGCCAATGGCAGCAGCAATGGAAAATAGAGCAGGTTTACAGTGAATGTAATGCACCGGCAAATACGGAAGGGCTACCCATACAGGGACAATAGGGGACTCCACAGAGCAGCGAAAATCAATACTCCACTTAAAAATTCGCATACCACGACCGCTCACATACCATGTCTGCCTCACCCATAGACGAATAATCTTCCTCCAAACTCAACTTAATCAACACATGACGATTATCCAATAAAGACACCTGACAGTTACCCTTCAACCCCAACGAAACAAAGAATTTTCGAATAACATCCATGGAAGGGCGTCCAAAAGAAAACTTACCAACCAACGCCAGCTTGAACGGTTTCGCCATGGCTTTAAGTTCTGCTGCTGAAAAATGGACTGCGGGCTCCCCACGGTGAAGCCCAACTGGCTTAACTGGAACCATAGGTGAATCTGGGCCTGTGACTGCATCAAGGAACGATTTTTGAGGGCGTGTGGAGGCTTCAGGATCAAGGATAGATGCCGGGTTCAAAACCGAGGCATATGTGGCCTTCGGAGCTGTGGGTGGTACGGGAAGCAGGGTTGCTAGCTGCTGGTCGGGCCTGGTGGGATGGGCCAGCTGGGGTCGGGCCAGACCGGTGGGCTGGAGCCTCGCGGGATCGAGCTAGCGTGGACTGAGTTGCACCCGAGGCTACACGAGTGCCATGTGTTGTTGATGTCGTATTTACTAGGTTATTTTGCATGGGCTCTTGTGGCGGCTGCAAGGTGGGAGTATGAACAGCAGGTTGTGGCTCTCTGGAGTGGGGGAGCGTGACCGGCGGCAGAAAACCACCGCACGCGGCAGCCAAAAGAGCGTGAATATCGGTCTCTCGGGCATGGATTCTCGGCTGCAAATTCTCATCTTGCTTCAGGGGGTTATCAGACGACATCATGGGGGCCCTCACATGTCAGATCAACATCACAAAAGGGGGTGGGGTTTGCTGGATCACTCACATTATCGAAACTAGGGTTTTTTGGCAAAACCGTGGCTTGGAGATGACTTGGCTTGGGTGGCGGCGGGTTTGCACGTGGATCTTCCTCCATGGACGTCGGGGGAGGTTGGAGGGGTCGGTGGGAGGTAGATCTGGCAGCCATGCAGCCGGTAAAGGCGGACGGAGGTGGCCCGACGTCACGCGCGGCGTTGTGGCTCGTTTTTTTCGTGCGGGCTTGAGGTGGTGGTTCGGCCAAACCGGTGATTCCATCATGTTCAGAGGAGGCCGGCGATGCCACAGCAACACCGGCGGCGGTCGTGGTGGCCGGAAAAGTTGTGGGGGTCCGTTTTGAGGTTTCACGTGCAGGGGGCTCTTCACGCGAAGCATGGGACTGTTCACGGGGGGGCTGCCGAGGGTTGGGAAGGCTGTCATCATATTCAGAGGAGGCCGCGGCAGTGCACAGCAGCACCGGCGGCGGTCGTGGTGGCCGGGAAAGTTGTGGGGTCCGTTTTGAAGTTTCACGTGCATGGGGCTCTTTACGCAAAGCATGGGAAGTTCACGGGGGGGCTGCCGAGGGTTGGGGGGATTGCCGGAGGTGGGGGGGAGGTCCGGTGGTGGCTGGGAACCACCACCGGCGGGCGGTGGAGCCATGCCGACGGCAAAACTTGAAAAAAGTGGTGGCGGCTAGGTTGAGAGAATTTGCCCGAGGAGAGAGAAAATTTTTTTTTTGTTTGGTTTATGGTTTAGGGTTTAGGGTTTAGGGTTTAGGGTTTAGGGTTTTTTTTTTTTTTTTTTTTTTTTTTTTTTTTTTGATTAAGCCACCATGTTGTGGTGGGGGGTTAGGCGGGACCCCTACCTGTAATATAAATCAGAAATGGAAAAAGAATACATATGGAGGGGGACATAAACCGTACCTCCGAGAGAAAATGTCAAATATAAAATGAGCGAAAGCATAAAAGCTACAAGTAAAATCATCCAAGCTAGCGGCGAATATGAGGAACGCCCTGTGCATCCATGTGCAGAATGCCCGATAAGCCGGCGGGGAGAGTCTGAGAACAGAGGAAGCGCCGACTAACACGATGAGAGCACGCCCAATTGGCCAAAAAATCAGCTGCAGAAGTGGCCTCACGAAGTACGTGTCGAACCCGAGTGGATGAAGATGAGACGAACGAGCGCACCCGACGTAGCAAATAAGCGTAATCCCAACGAACCGGTCCTCCAGAATGAATCCACGAAACAACAGTGGCCGAGTCCGACTCCACCTCAAGTGTCGTAATACCCATCTGAGCAGCAAACTCCAACCCCTCACACACAGCCCTGAGCTCGGCGTAGAGAATCGGCTGCCGGCCCAAAAAGGACCCAAAAGCTGCTAAAACCACTCCGCGATGGTCCCGAAGAAGACCCCCCGATGCCGCCAGTCCAGGGTTACCCCGAGAACACCCATCCACCGTCAGCTTCGCAACCCCAGGAGGCGGCCTCATCCATGCAACCAATCGAATCAGCCTCCTGGGGGAAGCTGAAACTCGCAACCCCTCCGTGAGCTGAGAACCCACAACACCCCGTAACTGAGAGGGCATGAACCCAAAAGCTGAGCTAGCAAGCCGAATATCCGATACCACCTGATGGACAACTGCATCAACAGAAAAGGATCGCGCATCAAACCGATAGGCATTACGAGCCTTCCAAACTTGCCATAGAATGAAGCAAGGCAGAAGGACCCGCACATGAGTCCGAGAAGGAGCACACCGCCGCCAATGTAACAATAGAGCGCGAGGGGACAGAAAACGAACATCATGAATACCCATCATCCTCTGAAAATGACCCCAAACCTGGCGAACCCGAGCGCAATCTAGAAATAAATGCCGAGCAGTCTCGACGGCCCTACCACAGATACACCGAGAAACCATGTAGAAGCCCCGCGAGCACAATGCATCATCCGTAGCTAAATACCCATGCAGCAATCGCCAAAGAAAAAAGGAAACCCGTGAGGGCATATGCCGCTGCCATATAGCCGTAAACACCTCATCCTTGGGCCTCGAGCTACGCACGAGCTCCCACGCCGTCCGCAGATGAAACATACCATCAGTAGCGAGAGCCCAACGGAGTAGATCCGGCTCCCCACTCGAAATAGGAACCGATAGAATCTGCTCGACAACCGAGGTAGGTAAGACATCCTCCAGCTTACCCCTATCCCACACTGTACCCTGCCAATAAAAGGAAACCGGCACCGAAGAAGCAGCTGCAGGGTTGTATAAGACCAACGGGCAAGAACCCATCCAACAATCGTACCAAAAGCTGCAAGCCCCACGACCAACTAACCATCGCATATGAGGCCCAGCAACACACCGAACCTGGCAAAGGCGCCGCCACAGAGGAGAAGCGGGATAACGAAACTGAATAAGGTTCGGATGTGTAGCACTACAATACTTAGACTGCATAAAAGCAGCCCATAAAGATGTCTGCTCCCGAAAACGCCACCAAAGCTTCAGCTCGAAAGCCGCAGCCATATCCTCAAAAGATCGTACACCAAGTCCACCCTCCTCAACTGGATAACAAACCTCCGCCCACCGACACCAGTGAATCCTGCGCCTCCCATCCGAGGTGCCCCATAGAAACCGGGTAAACAATCTCTCCAAACGCTGCACTACCGTCGCTGGGGGACGAAGTACGTGAAATAAATGCAACGGCATAGAAGACAGCACGTGACGGATAAGCACCAGCTTCCCACCAAAAGACAGCAACCGGTTAGCCCAACCGGAAATCCTCTCCCTGACCTTCCGAACCATATCATCAAATAGCGAGATCTTGAGCCACCCCTTATAGATCGGGCACCCAAGATATGTAAACGGAAGCTGGCGATGCTGAAAACCCGTAGCAGAGCGGACAATAGCCTGACGCGAGGCTGAGGCCGAACCCCCAATGTAAAACCTGCTCTTGGCCTGACTGATCAACTGGCCCGAGACCGCCTCATAGTGATGGAGAAAACCCATGAGCCTCTGAAGGCTCGAACGACTCCCATTTGCAAAGATCACAATATCATCCGCAAAGCTCAAATGGGAGATAGACATCGGAGCGGAAGAGCAGTAATGTAGAGAGGGATACTGAGAGTATAAATAATCCAAACCTCGCGAAAGAAACTCAGCAGCAATAATAAACAGACTCGGTGACAACGGATCGCCCTGTCGAAGACCCCCCGAGGACTGAAAATAACCATGGCTGACCCCGTTCACCAACACCGAAAACCATGGACCATATACTGCTCGACGAATAAGTGAAACCCACTGCTCCGAAAAACCAAAACACCGCAACATCCGAAGAATAAATGGCCAAGACATCCGATCATAAGCCTTGGCCATATCAAGCTGAAGCACCACATTGCCCCCCCGAGAGCGACGGTCGAGATCGTGAACCAACTCCTGAACTAATAGCACATTATCGTGAATCACCCGGCCTGGGACAAAACCACTCTGAGAAGGAGAGATGATACGAGGAAGCAGGGGCGCCAAACGCAACACGAGCAACTTGGTGAGAACCTTGTTGCTCACGTTGCACAGACTGATAGGGCGAAAGTCAGCCCAAGTATCCGGGGATGGCTTCTTAGGAAGAAGCACCAGCAAAGTACTCTGAAATCCCCTGGGCATGGCCGATCCACGGAAGTAGTCGAGAACAGCAGCGAGTAGATCGGTGCAAATGATATCCCAGCACGACTGATAAAATCGACTGCAAAACCCATCAGGCCCAGGAGCACTATCAGGATCAATAGAGAAAACCACCCGTCGAACGGTTTAGGGTTTAGGGTTTAGGGTTTAGGGTTTAGGGTTTTAGGGTTTAGGATTTAGGGTTTAGGGTTTAGGGTTTTTTTTTTTTATTAAGCCACCATGTTGTGGTGGGGGGTTAGGCGGGACCCCTACCTGTAATATAAATCAGAAATCGTAAAGAATACATATGGAGGGGGGCATAAACCGTACCTCCGAGAGAAAATGTCAAATATAAAATGAGCGAAAGCATAAAAGATACAAGTAAAATCATCCAAGCTAGCGGCGAATATGAGGAACGCCCTGTGCATCCATGTGCAGAATGCCCGATAAGCCTGCGGGGAGAGTCTGAGAACAGAGGAAGCGCCGACTAACACGATGAGAGCACGCCCAGTTGGCCAAAAAATCAGCTGCAGAAGTGGCCTCACGAAGTACGTGTCGAACCCGAGTGGATGAAGATGAGACGAACGAGCGTACCCGACGTAGCAAATAAGCGTAATCCCAACGAACCGGTCCTCCAGAATGAATCCACGAAACAACAGTAGCCGAGTCCGACTCCACCTCAAGTGTCGTAATACCCATCTGAGCAGCAAACTCCAACCCCTCAGACACAACCCTGAGCTCGGCGTAGAGAATCGGCTGACGGCCCAAAAAGGACCCAAAAGCTGCTAAAACCACTCCGCGATGGTCCCGAAGAAGACCCCCCGACGCCGCCAATCCAGGGTTACCCCGAGAACACCCATCCACCGTCAGCTTCGCAACCCCAGGAGGCGGCCTCATCCATGCAACCAATCGAATCAGCCTCCTGGGGGAAGCTGAAACTCGCAACCCCTCCGTAAGCTGGGAACCCACAACACCTCGTAACTGAGAAGGTATGAACCCAAAAGCTGAGCTAGCAAGCCGAATATCCAATACCACCTGATGGACAACTGCATCAACAGAAAAGGATCGCGCATCAAACCGATAGGCATTACGGGCCTTCCAAACTTGCCATAGAATGAAGCAAGGCAGAAGGACCCGCACATGAGTCCGAGAAGTAGCACACCGCCGCCAATGTAACAATAGAGCGCGAGGGGACAGAAAACGAACATCATGAATACCCAGCATCCTCTGAAAATGACCCCAAACCTGGCGAACCCGAGTGCAATCTAGAAATAAATGCCGAGCAGTCTCAACGGCCCTACCACAAATACACCGAGAAACCATGTAGAAGCCCCGCGAGCACAATGCATCATCCGTAGCTAAAAACCCATGTAGCAATCGCCAAAGGAAAAAAGAAACCCGTGAGGGGATATGCCGCTGCCATATAGCCGCAAACACCTCATCCTTGGGCCTCGAGCTACGCACGAGCTCCCACGCCGTCCGCAGATGAAACATACCATCAGTGGCGAGAGCCCAACGGAGTAAATCCGGCTCCCCACTCGAAATAGGGACCGACAGAATCTGCGCCACAACCGAGGTAGGTAAGACATCCTCCAACTTACCCCTATCCCACACTGTACCCTGCCAATAAAAGGAGACCGGCACCGAAGAAGCAGCTGCAGGGTTGTATAAAACCAACGGGCAAGAACCCATCCAACAATCGTACCAGAAACTACAAGCCCCACGACCAACTAACCAACGCATATGAGGCCCAGCAACACACCGAACCTGACAAAGGCGCCGCCACAAAGGAGAAGCGGGATAACGAAACTGAATAAGGTTCGGATGTGTAGCACTACAATACTTAGACTGCATAAAAGCAGCCCATAAAGAAGACTGCTCCCGAAAACGCCACCAAAGCTTCAGCTCGAAAGCCGTAGCCATATCCTCAAAGATCGTACACCAAGACCACCCTCCTCAACTGGATAACAAACCTCCGGCCACCGACACCAGTGAATCCTACGCCTCCCATCCGAGGTGCCCCATAGAAACCGGGTAAACAATCTCTCCAAACGCTGCACTACCGTCGCTGGAGGGCGAAGGACGTGAAATAAGTGCAATGGCATAAAAGACAGCACATGACGAATGAGCACCAACTTCCCGCCAAAAGACAGTAACCGGTTAGCCCAACCGGAAATCCTCTCCCTGACCCTCCGAACCATATCATCAAAGAGCGAGATCTTGAGCCACCCCCTATAGATCGGGCACCCAAGATAAGTAAACGGAAACTGGCGCTGCTGAAAACCCGTAACAGAGCGGACAATAGCCTGCCGCGAGGCCGAGGCCGAACCCCCAATGTAAAACCTGCTCTTGGCCTGACTGATCAACTGGCCCGAGACCGCCTCATAGTGATGTAGAAAACCCATGAGCCTCTGAAGGCTCGACCGACTCCCATTCTCAAATATCACAATATCATCCGCAAAGCTCAAATGGGAGATAGTCATAGGAGCAGAAGAGCAGTACTGGATAGAAGGATACTGAAAATATAAATGATCCAAACCTCGCGAAAGAAACTCTGCAGCAATAATAAACAAACTCGGGGACAGCGGATCGCCCTGCCGAAGACCCCCCGTGGACTGAAAATAACCGTGGCAGACCCCGTTCACCAACACCGAAAACCATGGACCATGCACAGCTCGACGAATAAGAGAAACCCACCGCTCAGAAAACCCAAAACACCGCAACATCCGAAGAATAAATGGCCAAGACATCCGATCATAAGCCTTGGCCATATCGAGCTGTAGCATCACATTGCCCCCCCGTGAGCGACGGTCGAGATCGTGAACCAACTCCTGAACTAAAAGCACATTATCATGAATCACCCGTCCTGGGACGAAACCACTCTGAGAAGGAGAGATAATACGAGGAAGCAGGGGCGCCAAACGCAACACGAGCAACTTGGTGAGAACCTTGTTGCTCACGTTACAAAGACTGATAGGGCGAAAATCTGCCCAAGTAGCCGGGGACGGCTTCTTAGGAAGAAGCACCAGCAAAGTACTCTGAAATCCCCTAGGCATGGCCGATCCAC